>MU224413.1:3289627-3311836 GCA_018584345.1 Thuja plicata
TTTCAAAAACCCCATCTAGATAGAAGGCAACAGGTTGAATCACGTAGGCAGGCAGGATGAATAACTCATATTCAGTCTTGTTTGTACCTGGTGAAGAAGGACTATGTTGAAGTGTGTGGTTGATTACCAAGGCCAAAATTAACACATACAAGAACTGCATACATCCAAAGAAATGCTCCTACCCCAGATTGTAACATATGGGACTTGGATGTAGGAAAGTTGATAGTACCCAGGGTATTCGTGGATACAGATTTGTTCACTCTAATTGCCAACACTTATGACAAAGTATCTAGGGTTGTTAGTGATACACAAGGAAATGTGTTGTTGGCCATCTAAGCTGATGAAATTAGAAGAATTTTCAAGTTGAGTGATACTTCAATACAAATGGATGATATTGAATTTGAATACTTTAAGGAAGTATACCAAACCCAGAGGGAGTATTACAGAAATGAGGCCTTGAAAGGATACTTTAATAAGATAGGGGACTTGATTGTAGTAGGGCCTAACACACCAGAACCGTTTAAATTGGATTATTTCAATGGAAAAGCCAAGAAAATGTATAGTTTCCTATGCCAAGTCCTAGGAGAAGATGAAGAGACAACAATGCGTGTCCATCTAATGCTCATGATGGTTTAGATCGTACATCCCCACCGATCAGTGAATTTTGACTATGCCTCTTACATTGCCCAACAAATGCATGAGGGTTTGGCAGGTATCCAAGACAGTAACATACTTAAGCCAATGGGATGGTATTCTCTTATGATTCACATGTTTTTGTTCAATAATGCTGACTTCTTTGAGGAAGACATGGACTTGAATAAGTTCCAAGGTGATGAGGATTTGCATGTTCAGATGTGGAGTGTTGATCTTTCATGGTATAGAAAAGAAGCCAGTTATGTATACTTTGACTGTATTTTTTCCACTAGGCTTAGGTCATTATTGTGCCATCAAAATGCCAGGATCCATATAGACATGATGAGGTTGCTAAGACCCATGGAATTTTCCCCAGAGTTAAAAATTCCCCACAATTGGGGAGATTTGATTTTATACCCTGTTTCTACTATGATAACGGTCTATGGATTTAGGGGAACCCCCAATGTTCTGCCCTATAGAGATCCTTTAAAGATTGGAATTGCAGAGGTTTTGAGACAATTGGGTAGATTATAGGAGGAATCCCTAACAGGAAAAATGAAGGGAAGCATTTTCCCTACTCTCACAAGAGCCCATCATTTCATCATAATAAAGGGTGGGTGGGCACAGTTTGATAAGTATTTTGAACCTTACCACTTAGCAACATCTATATCCAAGTGTAAAGATAATGAGGATTTTATAATGGGCATGTTCAAGAAAAGAACCAAGTGCTTAACATTATATCACCAATTTAATTTCCCTAAGGATATTGTGAGAAATGTTTTGATCTAGGTGACTAGGATTTTAGGAAAGAGAAATGGCTGGTGTACAAAAATTCTCTGGACTTTATACACAATTTAGATAAATCTTATGATCCTTTGAAGGAATTTTTTCCTTGGGCCAAAAATATTGAGTCACTAATGATTTTATTCGAGGGAATCATGTAGAACCTCAGTGAGAAGAAACAAAGGATAATGGAAGCTGAGCCAGAAAAGGCTCATGCTATCTTGAGGAAACTTTCACAAGGAAGAGTAGTCTTACCAGGGAATTATGTGGTGTACAAGAGGAGAGGGTACACTACTATCATGCCCAAAGTTGAAAAACCTTCTGAGCATAAAGGAAAGAGGCCAACAAGTACTAGTGCCCAAGAAATTCCCTCTCACAAAAAACAAAAGGTGGAGGGAAAAGAGAAAGAGAGTGAGTTGTACTCTCCCTCCCAGTCCCCTATGCATTTTGATGACCAAGCCATTGCTGAGAAATTGGTTCAAATGAGGAACACTACAAAAGCTTTTGTTACTGCCCAAGAATTACAAGAAGGAGTGCCATAGGCACCTAGGCATACAACTGATGATCTCACAGTGGCAGAATTCACAAGTTAAGAACTAGATCCTGTAACTAAGCAAGCTAGTGAGGAGTTCTTGTCAGATGACAACTTTGTCAAAACTAGGGCCTTCATTCAGCTTCTGTGGAGAAATCACATTCATGAGTTAAAAAATAAATGTCAAAATTTGTAGAAAGCTCAACTAAATCACGCTAAAGATGATATAGAAAAAGAGGTCAAGCAGGAGCTAATGTCTAAATTCAACAAAATCACCCCTTAAGAGGGTAGAGAATTGGTCAAGAAACATGGAGCCCTTATCCTACCTCAGTAGGACTTGGCTGATGCAGTAGTTTTTAATGCTATTAGAAAGGAGGAAAAACCATTGAGCACTGCTAGAACATCAATTGGGGCCTAGTTTAGTGAAAATCATGCAGCCCTAGCAATCTGGGCATTGAAGAAGAAGGACAGAAGAAGAGTGAAAGAAGATGATAAAATTGAGGATGCAGGAAGCCTCATTGTCAAAAGATTTTCTGATACCTCGAGTCCTGAGGCAGAAAACCTTGTCCTTCAAACAGCTAATTTGAGCCTTAGGGTGGCTGAAAAGGAGAAAGAGGCTTCTAATAGCCTAAATCAAAAATATGAATTTGTATTGAAAGCATACAATGATGAAAGGGTTAAATCCCTGCAAAAGGATAAAAGAATAGAAGTTTTGTAGGGGAGGCAGATAGTTCAAATAATGCCCCAAGTGATGATTGCTCAGGAACCTCACCAACCCTCATCATCCAACACATTTGTGACTTACCCCCCATCCCCTGCCCAGTAAGCCCTACTACCCAAGCGATCATTGATGCTAAGAAAGTAGAGTTACAAGCTCAGAAGAACAGATTGGTCATTAAAAGATCAAGGTTGGAATAAAAAGACAAAAAGAATCTTGATGAATGCCCTGCATATAAAGAAGTTGAAGAATTGGTGAAGCAGAGGCATTTTGATAAGATATATTTTAACCTCAAGAGGTGCACCGGTGAAGTCAATCTTGCTAATCTTTATTTGATGGGAAAGAAGATTGTCAGCATAATAAGCAAGCGTTGGGACTTACTAATTGAAAGTTGGAAAGGGAAGAAATCCCATGTAAAAACATTTTATTCTACCTCAAAGGAGCAAAATAATATTGACATCATCTTGAAAAGGACTTACAAATGCCTTAAACTTATGACTGACCTGGACACCAAGAAAAATGTGGTCATCAAAAAGATAGAGACCTTGAGAGGAGAATTTTCTAGAGATAGGTATGATATGCTCACTAACATATTCAAAAAGGATGGAGACATAAAAAATTAAGCCCTATGGCTAAGGCATCTGATTGAAACATTAACCAATAGGACAAACAACATTGTCACATTGGAAAACATAGGTTGGTTTGTATTAACCATTGACATTCTCAACAAGGCCAGGGCATTTTTTGAATATTGAGAATCATAGATTGAGAAGGCTAGTGTTGATTTGGAGGAGTTCAACAGCCAAAAGGATGAGGTTCTCATCTTCAGTTGGCCGAATGATGAGGTGTTTACCACCTGGGTAAGCAAGTATGGTATAGTCACTCCAATAATAGAAAGTAGTAATGTAGGAGTGATAGTGAGCACCAGTGATGCCTAGCAGTTTAAAAAAAGGAAAGTACAGGATTCTACATCAATGAAGATAACAAATCCCAGATAATGAGGACCTAACAACTTCAAGGTAGTTGCAAGCATTCAGACATTCATCAAACAAAAGACTATGTACCTTGTAACAAAGAATGGTTATTCTCTCCACCTGATTTTTTGTCCTATTTGAGGAGTGTAAATTTTGTCCTATAACTTAGTCATCTAAAGCTTGTTGCATCCTTATTTTCCAAAAGTATTCCAAGATGAATAAGGATTTCTTTAAGTACCAAGTTGTATTATATTGAAAATGGTGGTAAAAAATAAGACTACAGAACAGACTTTTGGGTTGTGTCTAGTTTTTGGTTTTGGATCAACTTGAATGTATTGATATCAGGCTTACATTAATAAAATACAATGGAATCTCCATTTTAATACTAATGATGTCTTCTTGCATTTACTATAAGCTCTTGTATGTTTAATTTGTAAGGAATTTTAAATATATTGGTTATAAGGTAACTATGTTATTATTTGTGAGTTGGTTTCAAGGAGGGTTTAAATCTTGCAGATAATTACAGAGGGTTAGGGTTTGTGCCTGAATTTGATATAGGGGTGTGAGGGTGAGAAGATAGTTTGTAAGGCATTCCATCTGAGGTTTCATTTTTGTTTCAATTAATTATCCCAGGTGTATGTATGTTTCATTCTGACTCTATGGCCCATAATTAGGCACTGGTCAAATTCTGAAAGGTGGTTGTTATCATCAAACAAATATTAATCAGTCCTTATATTTTTGTTATCTAAAGTACATATCTAGATAATTGTATGAAATATAGTTCATCGTAGTGATTCCTTAAAGAGAGAATCAATAGGTTAACCTTCCTAAGCCAACTGGATTAAAAAGAAGAAGGATCATTGAATCCTTGATCCACTATCAGACTTGTTGGAAGATAGTAGTCTGTTGAAGATGCACCCGCCTAGGTATGTGGAGCCCAAAGTGTAGAAGGGTTTTCATCTTGTTAATTAGCCTTTTCCCTGTGAGAATTTAGATTTAGAATTAAAGAGTCAAGCAATCATTCATTACAACATACTAATTCCACAAGAAAAAGAGATAATAGATTGGCGAACCTACTAGGGAGTATTGTGATGTCATGAGAGTCATTTTCATGAAAGAGTTTGTCCTTGCAATATTGAGAATTAGTTTTTTTTTCCTCATAGTCCTAAAGGCAAGTTTGTTTTGTCTGTCTATTCTCGCACACTGTTTGAAATTTTTGATCCTAAAAATGATACAAATCTTGTCTCAGATAGAATGACTAGTGATTGTAAAATCTCTGGTTTAATACAGTGTATCTTATTCAAGGAAAGTTGCAGAGTTGATTTGTAGTAATATGAATAGTGAAGGAGAATTTTATTAAGATTGGTAGGTGAGGAATTAGCAAGAAATCTTATTCTCTAAGTTTGATCTTGACTTATTGCTAAAAGGGAAAACCTGAGTCAGGAAAATATACTCAATCTTTATATATTTTTCCTTTGAAAAGAGGTGGTGACTCTAACCTCTGTATACTCCAGTGTTGTGCATTAAACATATTGAAATATTTGTCTATTCTATAAAATGAGTCGACAAAGAAATACCAGATCATACTTCAAAGAAAATCCTGAAAAGGATGTTGGGGAGGAGCTCCATACACCTCAAATGAAACAATGGTCCAAGAGAGGGACATCGAAGCAAGATTCCCACCATACCTCTAAAGGGAGGATGGAGACTCCCATTCCAGAGAGAAATTCATCTCCATCCAAAGATGCAAGACCCATGGGACCAACAGACACTTACAGAGATAATGCTAAATTTGATCCCTTTAGGGATGGAGAAAATACTGACATAGGTTTCTTTCCCACAGAAGAAAATATTTCTCCACCAGAAGATACCTCTACTGCTGAAACAACTTCATATGACTTTGATAAGTTGCAAGATGTGATTATGGTTTTAAAGAAGAGAAAGAAAGAAAAAGAAAAAAAAATAGCTGAAGCAGAGAAGAAACGTGGGCAGAAAATATATGACTTACTATTGGAAAGAGAAGAACTCTTAGCTGAGACCAAAGGGAATGTCCTTAAGGCTAAAATCTTGAGTCAAGAAGTTAAAGGTTTGAATCTAGAATTGTTTGGTAACCTTGATGATTTAAGGAACAAATCCCTAAATAAGATCTCAAATCCTGACAAGGATGAATTTGAGAAGGAAGGGTCTGTCATCAGGCAACTGTTCCCATATCAGATTGAGCATGATGCAAAGCTTACAACAAATACGAAGGAGGTTCCCAACAAAGGTAAGAAAAAGGATATTGGTGTGACAATAGAGGAGCCTAAGAAAAACTTAACCATCCCTATAGGAGCATCCCACTTGAGCTGGAACAAGCTAGGAAATCCAAAGAGGACTTGGCCAAGCAACTGGAGAAGTTAGAATTAGAAGCTGCTACAACAGATATGAGGATGAAGATAGCTTTTCTACATGCTACTACTAACACTTCTGCAAGCATCTCTATGCCAGTTAATCATGGAACACAGTCACAAATGCAATCTACTGGCCCAATCCCAATCAATCAAGGGGATGATCCTAAGGTGCAATCTTCTGCTTTAAATTTCAATGCTAAGAACTCTACCTCTAATGCAAGTGCTCAGCCCGGTGGTCCTGGCCCAAGCATTCAAGATACCAACCTTAAGGAAAGTGTTCCCCCACCCGTTCAACATCAAGAAGGAGCTACTGGACCAAGTGGTAATAATGAACTTGGAAATTTACATAGAAGGCCTGTCCACATGAACAGATAAAGAGCTCTCTTTTTTGAAGGTATTCTTGGTCACCCTAATGTGATCCCCAATGAGGTAAGAGATAAAATCCCTAAGTTCACTAGAAATAATGTTGTTACTTGTGAAGAGAATCTAAAATATTTTAGTGACAAGATAACTGACTTTGAGATTGAAAATGAGGATGTTATTATGAAGCTTTTTGTTCAGTCATTAGCAAAAGATGCTAGGGATTGGTTCGGAAATTTACCAAATGATAGTATTGCTTCCTAGGATGAATTTGTAAAGTCTTTTAGGGAATAGTATAGAGAACATGTAAATTCTGGACACATGTTAAATGAATTCAATAACATTAAAAAGTTCCCAAATGAAAGTATGGCTGATTTTAACAGTAGATTTCAGAAGGCCATGAATAAACTTTTCCAAGTCTTAAGGTTAGATGAAGTATGCCTTACCACTTATATCAATGCTACTAATGGAAAATGTCCTATCTAC
Organism: Thuja plicata; assembly: GCA_018584345.1. Lineage (NCBI taxonomy): Eukaryota > Viridiplantae > Streptophyta > Pinopsida > Cupressales > Cupressaceae > Thuja > Thuja plicata. Next base: position 3,296,504 of record MU224413.1, read on the forward strand.
TCATAGATATAAACCCTACAACCTTAAGGGATTCTTATAAAATAGCAATTGACATTGAGAGTAATAGGAGAGCATCGGGGAAACTGGGGAAGAGGGAAGACAATAAACTTTGGAAGGAGAGGGGGTCAACTAATAAAAATGTCAAAGAAGATGATATAGTGGATAAATTGGTGAGTGTCATGAAAGACCTTGCTACCAAAGTGGATAAAATGATAGAGGAGGGTACCATGATAATAAATATACTAACCAAATATTTGACAAACAGCCTAACCTGAGAGACTACCCTTACAAGACTAATTGGAATAATGGAAAACCAGTCCCTGATGGACAAGATAACCCAAAAGCCAAAGAAACCCCAGATCCCCTAAAAAGGAACAGTGCCAACTATGTTGAGAACACTCCCTGGTGTGATGCTTGCAATATGTAAAACTCTTCCTATCAATGTGTAGTAGCCTAGGCTCTATTTGATCAAACAGAAGAAAGAGAACAAGAGGGCCCTGCTATCAACATGTTCATAGTAAAGAAACCATATCCATGGTTTTCTGATATTGCATCACCTTTTGATAATTTGTGTACAGAATTTAATTCTTTCTTTTAAAGTCAATTACAAAATCCATCCTATCAAAGTGATCAGATTGACAATATTTCACAAGAAACTATAAATATAGTGGGAAGTGATAACTCACATTCTCATTTCAAAACTCCTATTGATGATGAAAAGAGGCCTTTGACTATTGTAGAAATTAAACAAGAAATAAATGCATACAACTTGAGAAATAGAACAGTACAACCCACTCAAGGTAAGTTTGCCCCTGTCTATGTTAGAAAAGATCCACCTCAAGTTATTGAGGATTTTCATATTAAGGAAGATAATAATGATAAGTGTGGGAAACAAGTAGGACCTTGTTTTGATCATGCTGGAGGGGAAATATCAAAAGAGGAAATTGTACCCAATGAGAAGTCCAAGAAAGTGAAAAGGATGAATGATATGTCTTCTAAATTGTCCCTTTTTGACATGAAACATGCTTTGACCCAAATGAAAGTCTCAGTCCCACTCATGGAAATGCTGAAAATAAAAGAGCACAAAGAAGCTACTCTGGCACTTTTAAAAGGAATAGATGATGTATCTATTCCCAACCAAGAGGAAATACCTTTAACGCTAAATGATACTAGAAAAGATAGTCCACTAGTGAAAGGAAAGGGAAAAAAAATAGGAATTTTCTAATATTTGTATTTGAAATATAATTACTCAAGAACCATTATCTGTTGACCCTTTCTATGTCACCCTAATGGTTAATACTTTCTTGGTAAAAAATTGCATGATTAATTCTGAGGCTGCAACAAATGTGATGTCTTATCATGTGATGAAGTAATTGGGTCTCCAAGTCACTACATCTACTGGAAGTTGTTATGCTATGGACAATAGGGAAGTTCCTATAATAGGAACACTGAAAGACATTGAGGTGAAAATTGCTGCTTTCCCTAAAGAAAATTATAGAATGGATATAGTGGTAGTGGACACTAAACCATATTATGGTATGCTTCTATCAAGGCAGTGGGCAACAGTGGTAGGTGGAAAAATGTAGTTAGATTTGTCCTATGCAACTATCCCTGTGAATGGACATGAGGTCAAGTTGTAAAGAGAACCCCAGTCATCTATCATGGTGGAGGTGGTTCCACTTGACCAATTGAATTTTTGTGTGAATGTTGATATGGAGAATTTTATTTTTGAAGAAGTCAAGCCACAGTTAAAGAAAACTGACCCAATTGTGGATGAATTAGTGTCACAACAAAATGGACTATGGAAAATGTACTTTGATGGAGGATGCTCAAGGAAAGGATCTGGAGCAGAAGTTTTGTTTAATTCCCCATCAGGTATCACTTTCAAATACTCTTTCCTACTGAATTTTCAATTCACAAACAATATTGGTATGAAGCCTTGATCTTGGGAATGGATATTGCTATCAAGCATGGTATTAAGTGTTTAAAATTTCATGGAGATTCCCAGTTAATTATATCTCATACTAGGGAGCATTATGCTGCTAAAGATGATAGATTAAAATTGTATAAGTATGTTGTCTAGGATAGAATAGAATTCTTTGATGCTTTCAATAACCTATGGATAGAGAGATCCAACAATATAATTGAAGATTTCTTGGCAAATGTTGCCCTGAAAAATAATGATGCCACTCTTACTGGTATGTCTGTGGTTGAAATAAAAAGTAGGCATGCAGTTCTTTATAATATTCATAATTGGAAAGTATTTGAGGATGATGATGATATTCTTAGGTTTATCTAGTGTGTAGACCAATATGATGGTCAGAAGATTGATTTTGAATCTCTAGTATCAATTGTGGACAATAAGGAGTATATCTTTGATCAGGAGGTCATCCAATTGGATACTAATCACATTCCCAAGGGTTTGGTTGAATTGGAAGGCATGTTCAGCATAAATGACAATTATATGACTCACAATTCCAATGCCAAGGTGGGAGATTTAGAGGAAGTTAATTTGGGATCTGAAACATCTCCCCAATTAGTCTACATTGGTAAAAAAATTGGACAACAATGTGAGACAAAATTTGATAAAATTGTTGAAGAAATATAAACATGTATTTGCATGGTCCTATGAGGATTTGAAATCCTATAGAAAATACTTATTTCAACATGATATCCCTTTGAAAGAAAGTATAAAACCATTCAGACAAAAACAAGGGCCCATTAATCCCCTGCTGTCTACCAAAATGCAGGTAGAGTTGATGAAACTAATAGATGCAGGTATAATTAAGCCAATAAGACATTCATCATGGGTTTCTAACTTAGTCCCTATAAGAAATAAAAATGGGGACATAAGATTGTGTGTTGATTTTAGAAATCTGAATGTAGCCTCATTGAAGGATAACTATAGACTACCTAACATGGAGGCTATGTTTCATAAAGTCACTGGGTGTGACTTGTTGTCTATGATGGATGGATTCTTAGGGTACAATCAAGTGCTAGTTAAGGAATCTGAGCAATTCAAAACAACATTTACTACCCCTTGGGGCACTTATGTGTATGCTTGTATGCCATTTAGGTTGAAAAATGCTGGTACAACTTTTCAAAGGGCTATGGATGTAGCTTTCAAAGACCTTATAGATGTTCTAATGGTAGTGTACCAAGATGATCAAAAAGAGCAGAGTATCAATGTAGTCACTTGGAAAAAGTGATGATAAAGCACTGGAATATGGGGTGTCTTTAAACCCAAAAAAGTGTCACTTTGTTGTTACTGAGGGAAAGCTCCTGGGACACATAGTATCAAAAGAGGGGATAAGGATAGATCTTGAAAGGGTTGAAGCCATCCAAAAGGTACTTGCTCCCAAAAAATTAAAAGGTATATAATCATTTCTAGGGAAAATTAATTTTGTTAGGAGATTTATTGCCAATTTTGCAGAACTGGTTAAACCTATTGTCAAATTGCTGAAGAAAAATGTGAAGTTTGAATGGGACCAAGAGGCACAATCAGCTTTTGAAAAAATAAAAAAGGTTATTCAGGAAGCACCAATTTTGGTATCCTCTGATTACACCAAGAACTTTTCTTTGTTTACTTTTTCTTCATTCCATACAATTGCAGCAGTCCTATTGCAAAAGGATGGTGAGGGATTTGAACATCCCATTGCATTTTTCAGCAAGTCATTGTATTCTGCTGAGTTAAACTATCAATTGATGGAGAAACAAGCTTATGCTATGGTAAAATTAGTCAAGGATTTCAGGCCATATTTGGTTTGTGCTAAAGTAAATGCTTATGTTCCTAATGTTGTTGTCAAGGACATTTTTGTTGAGAATGAAGTAACAGGAAAAAGATGGAAATGGATAAACAAAATTCAAGAGTTTGATTTAGACATCCATATCACTAAGTTGGTGAGGGGATTAGGATTAGCTAAGTTGATAACATAAGAAAACTTGGATTTGGTCCAAGTTAAGAGTGTTGATGCAAATGAGAATCGCTTGATATGTATTGAAATACAACCCTAGCATGCCAATATTGTATATTTTCTAAAAAATGCTAGATGTCCAGATAACTTGAATGACAACCAAAGGAGGAGTTTGAGATTACAATCTCAGAAATATGTTTTGTTGCATGGTGATTTGTTTTGGAAAAATAGAGATGGGATCATGATATTGTGTCTTGAAAAAGGTTAATTAGAGAAGGTATTGAAGGAAATGCATGCTAGAATGTGTGGAGGGAACTATTCTACTAGATCAACCACTCATAAAATTTTGAGAGCTGGATACTATTGGCCTTGTTTGTTCCAAGATGCTTACACTTTTTTCAAGAAATGTGAGCCATGCCAAAGATTCTCAAGCAAGATGAAGTATTCATGAGCATTATTGTTAAACCCTGTAGTAGCAGAGGCTCCCTTTTCTATGTCAGGAATGGAATTCATAGGAGAGTTTGCTGAGAAATCAAGTGGGGGGCATAGTTGGATTTTGCTGGTAACTGATTATTTTACAAAATGGGTAGAGGCAATCCCAACTAAGAGAGCAACAAGAAATGTGGTTATTGAATTTATGATGGATAATGTGATTACAACTGCTGATCTCACAATGGTAGAATTCACAGGTAAAGAATTAGATCATGTAACTAAGCAGGCCAGTGAGGAGTTATTGTTAGATGAAAACTTTATCAAAACTAGGGCCTTCATTCAGTTTCTATGGAGAACTCACATTGATGAGTTCAAAAATAATTTCCAAAGGTTGCGGTAAGCTCAACCAAATCATGCTAAAGATGATATAAAAAAAAGAGGTCAAGCAGGAGCTAATGTCTAAATTTGACAAAATCACCCCTGAAGAGGGTAGAGAATTGGTAAAGAAACAGGGAGTCCTTATCCTACCTCAGTGGGACTTGGCTGATGTAGTATTTTTTGATGCTATTAGAAAAGGAGGCCAAACCATTGAGCACTGTTGGAACATCAATTGGGGCCTAGTTTAGTTAAAATCATGCAGCCCTAGCAATCTGGTCCTTGAATAAAAAGGATAGAAGAAGAGTGAAAGAAGATGATAAAATTGAGGATGCAAGAAGCCTCATTCTCAAAATATTTTTTGATACCTCAGGTACTGAGGCAGAAAACCTTTTCCTTCAAAAAAATAATCTGAGCCTGAGGGTGGCTGAAAAGAAGAAAGAGTCTTGTAATAGCCTAAATTAGAAATATGAATTTGTATTGAAAGCATACAATGATGAAAGGGTTAAATCCTTGCAAAAGGATAACAAAATAGTAGTTTTGGAGGGGAGGAAGATAGTTCAAATAATGCCCCAGATGATGATTGCTTAGGAACCTCATCAAACCTCATCATCCATCCCATTTGTGACTTACCCCCCATCCCCTGCACTAGTAACCCCTACTACCCAAGTGATCATTGATGCTAAGAAAGCAGAGTTAGAGGCTGAGAAGAACAGGTTGGTCATTGAAAGATCAAGGTTGAAATAAGAAGACAAAAAGGATCTTGAGGAATCCCCTACATATAAAGAATCTGAAGAATTGGTGAAACAGAGGCATTCTGATAAGATATACTTTAACCTCAAGAGCTGCACCAGTGAAGTCAATCTTGCTAATCTTTATTTGATGGTAAAGAAGATTGTCAGCATAATAAGCAAGCATGGTAAAGGTAAAGAGAATTGGGGATTAATAATTGATAGCTGGAAAGGGAAGAAAGCCCATGTAAAATAATTCTATTCTACCTAAAAGGAGAAAAATAATATTGACATCATCTTGAAAATAACTTACAAATGCCTTAAACTGATGACTGACGTGGACACCAAGAAAAATGTGGTCATAAAAAAGATAGAGACCTTGAGAGGAGAATTTTCTAGAGATAGGTATGATATGTTCCCTAACATGTTCAAAAAGGATGGAGACATAAAAAATTAAGCCCTATGGCCAAGGGAACTGAATGAAACATTAACCAATAGGACAAACAACATTGTCACATTGGAAAACATAGGTTGGTTTGTATTAACCATTGACATTCTCAACAAAGCCAGAGAATTTTTTGGATCTTGGTAATCAGAGATTGAGAAGGCCGGTGTTTATTGGGTGGAGTTCAATAGCCAAAAGGATGAGGTTCTTAGATTTAGTTGGCTGAATGATGAGGTGTTTACCACCTGGGTAAGCAAGTATGGTATAGTCACTCCAATAACATAAAGTAGTAATGTAGGAGTGACATCGAGCACCAATGATGCCTAGCAATTTAAACAAAGGAAAGTAAAGGATTTTTCATCAATGAAGATAACAAATCCTAGATGATGAGGACCTAACAAATTTAAGGAAGTTGCAAGCATTCAGGTGGTCATCAGACAAAAGACTATGTAACTTGTAACAAAGAACAATTATTCTCTCCGCCTGATTTTTTGTCCTATCTGAGAAGTGTAAATTTTGTCCTACAGCTTAGTCATCCGAAGCTTGTTGCATCCCTATTTTCCAAAAGGATTCCAAGATAACTAAGGCTTTCTTTAAGTAGCAAGTTGTATTATATTGAAAACTATGGTAAAAAATAAGACTACAGAGCAGACTTCTGGATTGTGTCTAGTTTTTGGTTTTGGATCAACTTGAATGTATTGATATCAGGCTTACATTAATAAAATATAATGGAATCTCCATTTTAATACCAATGACTTCTTCTTTCATTTAATATAAGCTCTTGTACATTTAATTTGTAAGGCATTTTAAATATACTAGTTATAAGGTAACTATGTTATTATTTGTGAGTTGCTTTCAAGGAGGGTTTAAATCTTGCAGATAATTACAGAGGGTTAGGGTTTGTGCATGAGTTTGATACAAGGGTGTGAGGGTGAGAGGATAGTTTTTAAGGCATTACATCCAAGGTTTCATTTGTATTTTGATTAATTATCCTAGGTTTATCTATGTTTTATTTTGACTCTATGGCCCATGATTAGGCACTGGTCAAATTCTGAAAGCTGGTTGTTATCATCAATCAAATATTAATCAATCCTTATATTTTTGTTATCTAAAGTACATGTCTAGATAATTGTATGAAATAAAGTTCATCTTAGTGATTCCTTAAAGAGAGAATCAATAGGGATAAAATTCATTGCTAATGAAATGAGAAAAGAGTTTGAAATGTCGATGTTTGGGGAGATCAAATTCTTTCTTGGTCTACAGATTCTTCAACAAGATGCATGCATATATATCACACAATCCAAATACATCAAGGAAGTGTTGAAGATATTCAAGATGGAAGATTCCAAACCAGTTGGAACACCTATGGAAACCAGATATAAGCTGACAAAAGAAGACAAATCAAATGAGGTAAATTAGACCTTGTATAGATCAATGATTGGAAAACTAATGTATGTTGTTCATACTAGACTATATATAGCACATGTAGTTGGAATAGTTGCAACATTCTATGCTAATTCCAAAGAATCACACATGACTACTGTCAAGAGAATTTTGAGATATCTAAAGAACACCAAGGGCTATGGCTTATGGTATAAAAGAGAAGGCAAATTTGAGCTTCAAGTCTATACAGATGTTGATTGGGATGGAAACTTAGATGAACGAAAGAGCACAACTGGAGGAGCATTCTTCATGGGTGATAGACTTGTCACATGGATCAGTAAGAAGCAAGGATGCATCTCACAATCTACTACAAAAGCAAAATATGTGGCTACTACTGCAAACTGCTCCAATGTTTCCTAGATCAAACAATCACTGCAAGGTATGAATATGAAAATTATTGAACCACATATTATTTACTATGATAATACTAGTGCAATAAACATTTCTAAGAATCCAGTCATGCATGCTAAGACTTAGCATATTTCTATCAAGTATCATTATTTAAGAGAAAAAGTGCAAGAGAAAGAGGTGATACTAGAATATGTTCAATCAAAGGAACAATAGCTAATATATTCACAAAGCCATTTCCTAAAGATACATTTGAGTACCTGAGAAAGAGACTAGGGGTCCAACCCTTGTCTATTGGTCAGTTGCTGACTAGGGGGCTGCACCAGCCTACACAAAATCACAAAATCATTCATGTTGATGCAAGCATAGAGATGCACTGCCAAGATACATTTGTACACAACAAGGTACATATCTATATCGAAAAATAGAGTCATTGTAATGCTCATGGATAGAAAAATTCAAGGAGTATATTATAAAAAGGTGAAACGATATAACTTAGGCATGGTCAATGTTTACTTTGGCATTGTTGTCAAAGGGAGAGATTATCATTATCCAAATGGAGAGAATATCCATAATATCCAAAGGGAGAGATTACATATGAAATATCCATCAAAGGGAGAGAAGATATCCTAAGGGAGAGATGTAACCTGTAAGGGAGAGAAGTACCATGAGGAAGAGATGACTTATTTCTATCAAATGAAAAATAGATGATCAAGGAGAGGAATAGTCAAAGGGAGAGAAAACATTAGAGAAATATCATAATTTGCTACATGTATCTAGTGAAGGGATTGAAGATTGAAGGAAGCACTCTGCAAGAAAAAAATCTAAGCTATATGAGCTTACTGAGAGACATACATTTGTATTGGTTATAGAACAATAAATTTGGTAGTTTGATGAACTACAACTGATATATTTTATATTTTATTAGTAATAATATAGTTTGATAATGTAGTGTGTTGTCATCAATGCCAAAGGGAGAGAGTGATGACCTATAACTGATTGAATGTTTAATATGTTAAGTTGATGATCACCAAGCTACTGAAAGTTAATGCAAGACATTAAATCGGTTAATGGATTATATTATCATTGATGTCAACTTGATATTATCTGATTGGTTATATACAAAGTGTCAAAGAAATTAGAGAATCAGAAAGATAATATTTTTCTATTAGTAATGTATAAAAGATCAATATTCACTAAGTGACTACAAACACCGACAGGAAGTGCACCCCGATGGATAGAGGAACCCGAAAGTAAAGTCACAGTGATGCCCGAGTAAGAAAATTGATAAGCACTATTGATGAGAAGAATCACAATAATTACCAACGAGAAGAACTTCACAATGATTCCTGACGGACGGACAACCCCAATGGAGATGCCTGAGGAGAACTGAAGTGTTGACCGAAGCCAATAGGAGTTAAAACATGGAAAAGAAATGAAGTTCAAAAATGGCAAAAGACTTAGTTGGTAGAAGATAAAGGAGTTAACTAGTTGTTAATATTTTTTTCATCGACAAGTTAAAGCCAGAGATAAGAGAAATATTTAGAGCTATTTTATTCCAGTTGTCAAAGAGAAATCTACAGGATAAAACTAAAGTGAAGTTTTAAAGCAAGATTGGCTAGAATTGTGGATCACACCAAGAACAAGAAATTCAAGAGCTAGGAAATGGTGAAATGATGTCTATAAAGAGACAAGATAATTCATTGTGAATTAGGGGTGAATAGAGAAAGTAGATGTTGAAGAGAAACTGATGAAGAAAGAAGTCTTCAGTCAGACCTGATCAATCAAGCTGAAGAACAGAGCTAATTCTACAGACATCGAGCAATAGAGAAGCACAACATCACCAAGAAGAAAGAAGTGGAGAAAAGGTATTGAAAAGATACATTGATCAGAAAGGTATTATAAGCTTACAATAGATTTGAAAATCTGCAAAGTATAGTTGTATATGTGAACAAATCAGTTAATGTTTCAATTTAACCATTGGATCATAAATTCTCTTAACCGAGCAGGACTTAACAACCCTTTCTATATTGAGATACATCCCAAGGAGTATCCAAAACATTGGTCATGAAGATAGCATGAGATGCCACATGCCATTTGACAAACTACACTAGGTTTGGTCATAAAAGGTAGCATAGAGATGCCCGATATCAAGTGAGAGACTATTTTATTTAAATCCTCTAACAAGGTCACACCTAATAGTGTGTTTGTAACCTTTAATAGGGTTGGATCTTCACCGAGCTCACTTTAGAAGAGGGAAAATTTTGGGTTACTGGTCCCAAGTGGTTTTTTCCTTAATAGGGTTTCCACATTAAAAATCTATGTGTCAATGTGTTTATGATTCGTTACTTTAGTGTTTTGAATTACACATAACTAATCTAGATTGATCGGTATACACTAAGTTATTTACTACATTTCAGTAAATAAAAGACTGTTAATCGATATACAGTAAGAATATGGTTTAACAGTGAACTGTAAGCAATAGTTATTTATTTATTTTATTTCAAGGCATTCATCTTGTAGCACTAAAGATAGCTAGAGGCTTAATATTGTGGTACTAAGTTTTTGGGTTGATTTATTGGAATATATTTAAGGCCACTGATTCACCCCCCCCCCCCCCCCCCCCTCTNTGATTCCCCCCCCCCCCCCCTCCCAGTTATTCTAACAACTTGCATCCATTTTTTTTTTTGTTTATTCCTAAGAGGAGAAAAAAGGTTTGTAAGCTTTGGATATATTTTTATTCAAACACTTACCATTATTATAGGTGATTATTCATTATGGAGGGGCTACATATTCTCTGAAATTTCCCTCTTGTGGGGGCAATATCATTTGTATATTTTTTTATGTATGTAGTTCTTGGGGGTGTTTTTTTGGAAAGAGACACTACTCTTGATATCTTGTATATTGTCATTGATTGCATTCATACATGATTTTGAAGGTCACTTGTCATATTGTGGTGATACCAAAGGTTAGAATGATTTTTTTTGTAATTATGGAAGAACTGACACAAGATATAGAGCTCAATATATGGTTTTGTACATGCATGTATAATGGAGCTTTTGTTAGAGAAACTAGGAGGAGCTTGAGTAAGGTACAACCTACTTTATTCTATGTTCGCAATAGTTGGCGATAACTGATGATCAATTTATGATGATCGATGTAGCAGTTTCGTGAGTTTTAATGAAGAACAATGATAAAGTTTGATGGATCATTAAGTGATCCTATCAGATTGATTAATTGATCCATTTATAAGCTTGATTTTTTAGAGTTGACATGGTAGATGGGATCGATGACATTATTCGAGGTTGGAATAACATTTTAATGAAGGATTTGGCTGACACTTCACTTGGTACACTTTATGCTTTGTTGGCCAACCAATGAAGATACTATTTGAGATATATGATATATCAGATCAAGTTTTTGTGATGAATTCATATTGATATGGTTAGATATTATAAATATGTATGCTATATATGTGAAGGATCAATAATCAGTAGTTCAATTTATAGTTCAGAATAATTTTGTGTTGCACTTTCATGGAATCATATTGACATATGTGATGGTAACTTCCAGTTCACTATTTTGGAATGTAGTCCAATATATATTGTAAACTAGTATGCTTTCCTAAAGGTTGTATCCTTATTTTGTAGTTAAGTAGTGAGCTCTAGGTTGTAAGCTTGAATGCATGTGCATTCCCCTTATCGTATCTAAACCTTTAAAAAGGTTATTATTTTAGGAGAAGTGCTTACTTGTGGGTTCCATCCCCACCGTGGTTTTTCTGTTAGCCAGGTTTCCACGCAAAAAAATGGTGTTATGATATTGTGGATGTTGTTTATTTTATTATGTCATTTAATTTTCATTTTTATTGGTATATGGTTAAGAAATCATATTAATAAAGTTAAATGTGTTAGAACATTGATTCACCCCCTCCCCTTTCAGTGTTCCTTAATACCAATAATTGGTATCAGATATTGGTGCCTTGGAGGAAGTCTAACTACTTGAGGAATATCATAATGGCTAATTTAATAGTTTCTAGTTGTGTTAAAAGGAAAATATTGATTTCACTTGAAGATCTTGACAAATAAAATGCTCTAAACCTTGATTTTGAAAAGAGACTCCGGGATACCAAAAAATTCATTATGAACCTGAAGAAAAAATTGGAAAAATATAGGGATAAGAGGAGAGAACTTGTTGAGAATTTGAAGCAGAAAGGAAGAATTTGTTATTCACAATCCTTGAAGGAGAAATAAGATGAATGTGAACAACTTACAAAATACAAAGATAATCATAATCATGAGATGGAGGCCATGGTTATGAAGATGACTAAGGAAATTGAAGAGAAGAAAAAGATTGAAATTTTAGACTTAGGAAGAAGGGGGAACTGGTGCAACAATATTTTTATTTTATTAATCTAATACCAAAACTTAATATCACAAATAACTTAAAGTAAACAAAAAAAAAGAAACATGCACAACTTCATAAAACTGTGATTTTGTTTTGAGAAAAACCCTATTAAGGGAAAACCCAAGTTGGGATGGTACCCACAACTATCTCACTGTTGTTGTAATCAGTATGTTGTTAAAAGTAATAGTACATATAAGAGGAAATGCACATACATTTGGGCTTACAACCTATACAAAACAACATTCAGACCCTCATTTAGGTTCACTAATTATTTACAATAAAATTGTGGATAGGACTACCTGTCCAAAAACTAAACTATCAAATAATATCAACTATGAAAATACAGTTCTGATGAAGCTCTGATGGATATCACCATCTGATTATCTTCTCTATGAATCTTTTCATAAATATCATATCATTCATCTTGTATATAGTGTCTACCTTTCATCACATTCAAAAATCTATCTCATATACTCAAGATCAAAAACCCAAAATATTAACTCAGTCAGGACCAAAAGGTAACATCCAAAGTGAAAATCATATAATGGTTAAATATGCATGCTAACCTCTCTTAGAGACAAATATGATAGTATGTCATTGGCTCCATCAACCATAACTATTAAACCTATTAGATCACTGATCTGATAAGATTGATGATCGATCCTATGTACTACTAACTCTGCATAAGATAGTTTTCTATCTTCCCAATACATAGAGTATCAAAACTCCACCATACTTTATCAAAAAAACTTGCAATCATTAGGTAATTATCTCTATATAATGTAGAAGCATATTCTATTTGTGCAAACCATAAATCTTAAACATCTATACATACTGATCCAAATTTTCACCCAGTGTTATCTAAGTATACAATCGGTAACTCAATAAATTGTTAGGTAACTAGGAGAATACAGTGTAGTTTCCATCAATGAAAACATACCAAGTAACATAACAATGTATCTTTCTAACATTCTCCCCCTTCGGCATTGATGGAAACACTTAGTGAAAAATGACAAAGTGTCAAAATGCCAAACTCTGAAAACCTTACCAAAAAGATAACTCCCCTTTGACATGAATTGAAAAGGTAGAAATAAAATCCATAATTTTCCTACCAAAATCATATAATTCCACATATATACAAGTATACCATTTAAGTTGACAAAAGTTTTAAAATATCTAAAAAGCTACTCCACAGATTCGCCAACTCTGTGTCCCAAGTCTTCCTTAGGATTTCAACAACTAGGACCTCACCACAAATATTATATATGTTTACTTCTTAGCCTCAATTATGTCTCATGGGTTCAGATGATTATATGCATTCTCTGTCTCTACTATCCTTTTTTTCAAGATATAAATCTTAGGTACATTGAGGCTCCTCGGGTCACTAAATCCACCACTGATTGTGTCCTTCTCCACTTCAAGACTTTTGATCTTATCATTCACCTTAACCATTTCAGCTTCATTACTGGAAACAAGTGACTTCAAATAATCAAAGTTCTTTTCAATATCAGATAAATTATGTTCACTTTCCTTTATGATCCTATCAATGTCTTCCACATGAATGAAATAATCTACACATATCCTATAGATGTTGTCTCCAAAATAAATAGCTTCTTTCAACTGTTTAACTGTACCATCAAAGGATAATATAACTTTTTCAATTAAGGAACATAACTGATTGAAAGGGTTGTCTACAAATTCATTTTTGTATTTTCACCAAAACTTCCTTTTCAAAACTATCAAAGTGATCATCAAAAGAATTCAGAAGTCCTTCAAGTTGACTAAATGTATCTTCATATTGTTCTAATTTTTGTACGGAAACAATCTTACTAAGAACATTTGTGGCTCTAATCAAGAGTATGTTCCCTTTCTCAATGAATTTCATTACACGCTCCTTGGTCTTGGCATAATCCATAGAAGAAAGTCTCATTAGATCATCTTCATCAAGTGTATCCAACTCAATTAGACCTTGAATTTTTATCTCAATAATCTCTTTCTCAATATTTGAATTGTCAATGTCTCTTTCTACAAATTCATTTTTGCATTTTTGTCAAAACTGCCTTTTCAAAAGTATCAAAGTGATCATAAAAAGAATTCATAAGTCCTTCAAGTTGACTAAATGTGTCTTCATATTGTTCTAATTTTTGTACTGGAACAATCTTACTAAGAACATTTGTGGCTCTAATCAAGATTATGTTCCCTTTCTCAATGGATTTCATTACACAGTCCTTGGCCTTGGCATGAGCCATAGCAGAAAGTCTCATTAGCTCATCTTCATCAAGTGTATCCAACTCAATCTGTAATGCCCCGCCAAGGAACCCAAGAGGACTGATAATCAAATCTCTAAAGATGAAGTCAATTTTTTTTAAAAAAACTATTACAATGTGCATTACCAAAAGAGTCGATACACATATGCTCACAAAACATGAATGTATCGTAACTGAATATTTATTAGTCCTTATAGGTTCCCTAACACAACTACTCAAATAATATTGATTAATCTAATTACATTTAAGAGCCTCATAATAAATTACAATTCTATCATATTTATAACACTTTAGAATAAATGATTATTGTCTCATGGACATGTTTCAATGATTATTCACCATCATTTAATTCACCAACATGGTCCATTCTTCATAACTAACTAATGGAATTCATAACATCTTTAAAATATCTTATAAATTTAGTTTCATATAGACATTAGGGTAAATATTATCATTCATTATCGCATACCCCACCACCTGTTGACGGGGTTTTGCTGACCGGGTCCGCCAATAGTCATAAGTTGTCACCGGGTTCCAGAGAAATCGGCCAACTCCGCCTGCAAAGGTTGTCCGGGGGAAATAAATCCTCCGGGTCTTCAAGCACCTGGGTGTCGGGTCACGACGGTGCGGGGCTCGGTTGGGAGAGGTGACTATTTTTGAGGGGGATAGCTGGTTACTTCAACTCATTCTCCTGGAGATTCAGAATGGTAAGGGTTTCCCAGAGTATTCCACACTTAGCAAATAAAACAAAAAAAGATCCTACAGGGTTAGGAACATTTATCTAACTATAGTCATGCTGAAAAGTCCAGAACATCAACAACACTCTGAAAGACTACACTAAATACCAAAGAAACACACAACCATCAGTTAGCATTTTATCAGTAGCGGAAATAAGGAGGTCGTTAATCTACTTTAACATATCAGAGTGAAGGACATACAGAACATCAAAACATGAAATACCATTAACTCAGAAG
>MU224413.1:3327887-3359991 GCA_018584345.1 Thuja plicata
ATATTGTAATCCACGGGATCCGCGGTCGCTTCATCGGCGTCTGGGGGAGGTGTTGCCACCACCGCAACTGTTTCTCCGCCCGGCCCAGTTCGGAGAGTATGAACTATCCGGGCCTTCTTTGCTTTTGGCGGGGCCTGAGCCAAGGCCATCATTTCAGCCAGGGAGATGGGGACTGTTGGAGCTGATTGGGCTTTCCTTTTTTTTGCTCTTTGCCAACCATGGAGGTAGGAGGGGTGGCCTTCCTGCTAGAATTTGTTCTTCGGATCCTCTCCCGGTGTCCGGTGGCGGCTACTCCTTTTCAACAGGTATTTCCTCTATTTCCCTCCCTGCTGGAACTTCTTCTGCAATGACATCTTCAATTTCTATCTCCTCAGCTTGGTCCGTGATGTCAATTATTGTGTCTAGACCCTGATCGGCTTCTTCGGGGATCTCCTCTTTATGCTGCTCTTCTTCTTCTGCTTCATCTGTGGGTAGCAGGGGGGGGATTGAGCCAAGATTTAGAGTTTGGGCCGCTGTGATAATCCACCCGAAGGTTGCCACCGGGAGTGGCCTTGGGAACAAGGCAGCTGGGGTTACGGTTGGTCCCAAAGTTCCAGGTCCGGGTTCCCCAGCGGATGCCTTTGGTTCATTTGGCAGTTGTTGGCCCACTCCCGGACCTTCTGTTACTGAGGCCCCGTAGATAATCTCTAGTTCTGGCCTCTCTTCTTCTGTTCACTGCTCCTCTTGTCCTGCAGCTTCTTCTTCCCGGTCTTCTGGGTCCACAGCCTCTTGTTCTTTCTCCAGGACTTCTGTCCCCGCTTGTGTATTGTCCCCTTGCAGATTTCCGAACTCATCGGCTACAAACATGTCAAACTCCTCTTCTGGAGGGGGACTGGCTGGGATGTCTGCCTATTTTGTTTCCTTTTCCAGTTCTGGGGAACTAGAAGAAAGGATTTCCACTTCTTTTGGGAGGGAAGCCCTGGGCGCTGGCTCTGCCTTGGGCTATTTTATGTGCTTTCTCTTCCTCCGGGTGATCAAAGGTGGCCCCGCATCTGCCATTGCTGCTGCCTTCAGAGGATCCACCCCCATTGCCTTTTCCATTAAGGTAGCCAGTGATGGGGAGGAAGGAGGATGAATTGTTCCGGCCATTAGCGGGGGAGTGGCAAGCCTTGTGATCAATTGCTCCCTCATTTGTTGGGAGGCCACTACATATTGCCTAATCTACTCTTGGATGGGGAGTTTCTACGTGGGGGGAGTTGTCTCTATCCCTTTTCCTTTATCTGTGCCTTGTGCAGAAGTCCTGGCCCCTGGAGTCAACCTTAATACGGGTGGTGGTGCTTTTGTTACCTGCCGGGAGGCCAGGCGAGCGCTCTTGGGGCATGCCTTCTTAAAATAGGCATGACTTCTCTCGAGAACCTCCCGAGTGAAGTCCTCAATTGTGTGGTCCTCCTGGACACCCCAATTCATTGGCGCTAGGGGCATTTTGTCTATCCCCTTTTCTTTATACTGGGGATCTATAGTGGGGGCGTCATCCGAAAAGCCCGTCGGGAATCTCTGGAGCTTTAGCTCCTGCATCATTCTAGGAATCATTCTGTCGTAATGTCGGCTGCGCACATCCATATCATCCTGGAAATCTACCCAGAAGTCCTCTATGTGTGCGTAGTGGGGGTCCGCAGCCCGGGACAGTGCCGTTGCAATTCTGCCATGCGGATCAAAATTTTTCCGCGCCAGATAAAATTCCTGCAAGTTGTAACTTTGAAGCTCATTGTCTGCCTCCTTTGTGGCGGCCAGATTGCAGGTGTAGTTCCCATAGGAGATTGGGAATGAAACTTTTGGGACCTTCTTGTGGGCCAAGAGGGTATGCAGCTCCATCATCTGCCGGCAATATTCCAGCAGCACGATCTTGTCCCCGCAATGCTTGGGCAACAAGTAGGGTTTCTCAGAGAAGCCGACGACCCTAATGTATGTGTGCTACTAGAACTGGATGTAGTAGTGCCTATAACTACTAACCAATTTCATCACCTCCTTAGACAGGCGGTATCCGGCATCCCGGGTGGGTGTGAGAAAATGGTAGTAAACGAAGGAGTCGTTTACCCGGCAGTAACTGGGGAAGCTGGCTTCCCATTGAATCTATGGGAAATAGTCCCACGGTGCTTTTTGTGCCTGGCCAAGTCTGAGAATGCTATCTATAAGTAGGCCATTGGAGTGGGGCCTCTATTGGGCCAAAGCCCATAAAATATAAGAAGTCATGTAGAACTTCTTATTCTCGTTCAGCTGTCAGAACTGGGAGTAGACGTGGTTGGAGATAATGGTCGCCCAGTAGAAGAATTCTCCCTTAGCGGAGATTCCCAGGAGGAAATAATAAATCCACTTTGCAAATTCCTGGGCGGAGGGCTGCCCAAATACCCGGGCCAATGCAATCATCCCCATTTGGATGCTTTCCTTGAATTCAGAGCGGAGGATATCTATCTTCATTCTTTTTGGATCCCTCTTTGGGACCTTTATCCAGTGAGTGTTCATGTACACCCGAGAGATGTCCTCTAGTTGGTTGAATTGTTTCAAGGCCTCTGTCCTCGTGAGCACCAAGGACCTCTCAAATTGTGGGATTCCCAGGCCTATTTGGAAAGTAACTGGGTCAAGGGACACCAGTGGAGTGGGGAATCCCGACGGTTCTGCTGGTGCTAACATGACGGCCCAGATAGAAGAGTTATAGTGGGCCGCCAGAGTAATAACAAGCTCCGGAGACTGCACGGAGCATGGGAAGAAAGCTGCCTGAAGAATTCTGGAATCTCCAATGTTAGTCGCAATGGTATCTCCAGCCTGTCGCTGTATATGCATTATTTTTACTAGAGGCTGCATTTCTGCCCAAGTTCCAACACTGGGGTTGGTCATAAATTTCACTTGGGATTCAATCTTTGAGCCCATAATCTCCTCACCCTGCATATACTTCATGGTGAGGGGGAGCTTTTCCAGGGCCTTCTCTATCTTAGACTTTGTCGCTTCCCTGGTCTCGGTTGTGGATGGCAACTCCAGACTTCCGGGAGGAGATGAGGCGGATGCTTCAGACATGGTTGTAAAGTGAAGTCCAGACCTGCGAGACAAAGTGACTGTCAGAACATATTTATCAAAATAAAATAATAACTCTGGGGTCCGGAGTTCTTACCACCGCGCCGTTTTCTTTTCCTGAAAAGTTAGTTTTTTTTGCACAAGTATCCGAAAAGAAAAACATAAACTTAGCATTCTTTATTATATCTTTGGGTCTGGTAAATTTTGTCACACTTGACGAAGACATGGGGTGTATGGCGAACGGGGGCCTGAAGCCCAGAGAAATGACCGTTAGTAAAGAAGAATGTGGAAACAGGTCCACGTGAACGCCACGTGCGGTAGCATTGAATAGATGGGATGGCACTGGCAGCAGAGTCGATTGTTCAAACGCGCGAAAAGGGAAAGCCACTTGGCCAGAAGTAATTGCACGCATGGGAAATTATAAGGTTCTAACAGCCTTGATGGAGGAGAGAGAAAACCACCTGTTTGAAACCAGCCAAGAGCCGAGTTTCAAACAGGTGGTTTTCTACCTCAAAGCAAATTTGAAGCGAAAAAAAAAACAACAGCAAGGGTGACTCGACCAGCTCGTCGAGCCACCTGGAAGGATATATAGAGAGCCAAAGGGTATATACACGTGAAGGAGGGATATATACAAGGGTTACCTATAGAAATATACATATATACATGAATATACACATGGGCGACTCCCGCGGAACAAACCAGACAAAGCTAAAACAAGAATATACAACTATTTACACCATGTACATGCTATTTACAGACTATTTACAAATTATTTACAAACTATTTACAAACCATCTATAAACTATCTACAAACTATCTACAAACTATCTACATTCTGCACAGAAGGCGGACAACCTTCTGGCAGAACCAAGCCACCAGCAAGCGGCAAAACCAGAAGACCAAAGAAGCAACAGAGAAACAAAGCCAACGAAAACAAAGCAAGCAAAAAAAAAAAAAAAAAACCAGAAAATGAAAGCAAGAAGGAAGAGAAGGGAAGCAAAGAAACCAACCTGAAAACGCAGAAGGCGGAGGAAGGAAAGATTACCAACAGAACTCTACAACAACTTCAAATCATCAAGCTGTCAAGATCACCACCACGGAGCACTAGTGTACGTCTGAGAATAGTAGAAGGTGTTAAGCTTTGATTATCGCAAATCTCTCTATAACTGCTCTGCTAATCACTTTGAAAATCGCTCTATTTCTCTCTAAGCGCCTCGAAGATTTTAATCGCGGTAAGTGTGATAATGACAGGCGAGTCTATTTATACCCGCGATAAAAAGTAATCCTCCTCACTCTGGAGATTTCAGGTTAGGCAAAACATCCAGACTCCGGGCCAGGGGATTCCTTGCGGTGATATCCCTAAGACTTAGGAACATCATTACAAAGAATCCCGGAGTCTGGAATCAAGCTTCCAACCAAAAGGTAACCTCCGGGATCCGGGATCCCAGAAGGGAAAAACAAACCAAGAAAATGACACACTCCGGGGAAGAAAACCCCGGAGAAGGAAAGCAAAAAGGAAAAGAAAGATAAGGAAAAGCCGCAACAAAAGCAAAGAAAAAGAAAAAAAGGGGGACCCAACATTTTGCACACAAAATGTAGGGACGGGGATGCAGGGAATAACACCACCTAGATGTACCTCCTACTAGATATATTTTAAGGTACCAACCAAAGTGTTCCTAACTCATTCTTAATATCAATCATAAGTTTAAAATATGTGAATCAATTTATTGAGTTACTATCATAGGTTACACTGAATCAAAAGTCTACTGTACTTTTTTTTTATAAACTTCTCTTAATATTTGGCATCTCCTTTCACAATTATACAGATATTCCACAATTGTAATTCTATTATCATTTATGATTCCTATAGACATTTTAATCTAACAATAACATTTATCTTTGACATAAACAAAAGTTAATTCATAAACCAATCATTTCATAATATTCCTTTATAGTCAATTATATAAGAGAACTTACTTATCATATCAATATAAGCTAGGTCCTTATTCACAAAACAAGAGAGAACTATAAGAATAACTTTTCATTCAAGAGATCACTTACTTTATTATAAGATAGCATTAGAGGGAAACAAATGAAAAAATCCACATTATTTTAATATTTGTGACATATACAAGTAAGAGCATACATTTTCCCTTCATTTCACCTAGAAATACCCATTCCCATTACATTGATTCACCCTTCATTTAAATTTCATTACATTACCCAATAAGGGATTTCAATAAATAAATACATATGAATTACAATTCACTGAAGTACATGATGCAGAAGTAGAATCCTTGACAGCTTCCAAGCATGAATCCAAAGGCAAATTCATCCATGCAACCACGAACAGTACCTCGATAAGATTAACTAGTCAACCACGTGGAACTATGTAGTTCCACTCCCCCATGCTAGGAGATAGAACCAAGGTCCACACAAGGCCCTAAGCTATCTAAGGCTTCACAAAACAATAACTTAAACAAATACAAGACATAACAAAATATCACTTAACTATACAAAAGGTTTAGGTTTCTAGCATACCCTCTAAGTGAGTGTCAACAAATATCCTATTTATTGGGATCCTTCCTGGAAACCATGTAACCCTGGTACCCCATTTATGAATAAGGATCCATCCTAGAAGTTGCCCATGGTCTTGGTACTCCAACAGGACTATGTGGGCATTATTATGTGTCTTTCATTATCTTTTGAATCCCCCCTCCCAAGTTAATTTTAAGGTTATCACTTGATTACAAACTCACCCATAGGATCTCCTGAAAACCACTTTGGGTCCTAGAACCTATGGTGATCCACTCACCTAGGGTACCTAGTCCCCTACCCAAAACATGACGAAAGAATATCAATACTTCAAATGCTTTATTTTAGAGGCTTAGGAAACTCTCATGTGTACTCAGACCACCAAGATGAGTCCTAACCTTAACCATAAACAACATACGAATAGTAAAAGGTGTGTGCTAAAAATGTGTCACACTTTTATGGGTCATTCCATCCAAGGTTTCTCAAGAATGAGGCCTCAAATATCAACTTATAGCTCCCTAGTCATGGAGTACAAGGGTTTGTGATGGAGGCCCTTAGATAAGACCTAGTTATGCCCATGCAAGTACACCATGAAATGAGAGATTCAATCCATGAAAATGAAAATTATTCTATATGATAGCAATGCATGAAAGGAAATTAATCTAAATGATAACAATGAATGATTATTAAATGAAAGGAAATATGCAAGTTTAATCTATGAAAGAAATATGAATCTAATCTAATATGCAAGTGTAAAATTAATCTAAATGGATTGCCATGGGGCATGAAAGAAGATGCCAAGAAGAGAGAATTTGTAATATCCAAGCTTGAGTGTTCAAATCCCTCTCCAATATTGCTCTCCAAACCTGCAACATAACAATTTTGAAAAAAAACCTAATAATGAATGAGAAGGAGAGGTCTCCTTATATAGGAAAGTGAACCGTTGAGATTAAGAGGCAAAAAGAAATGAGTAATGGTGGAGATTAAATATTTGTTGATCCATGTGCTCATTAAAAGAATAAAGCCCACCACTTAGAAAGATGTGAGGAAAAAAGGATTTTTATTTAATTTATTTCCTTTTTCATCAAAAGAAGAACTTTAAGTGGGGATTTTTATTTATTTAATTAAAAGAGGGGTTTTCTTTTAATTAAATACATTAGAAGAATTTAATTTAATTAAATGGGAGGAATTTAATTTAATTAAATAAGATAAATTTTATTTAATTAAAAGGGAGATTAAATATTTTAATTAAATAAAAATGATCAAACCTTAGGAAAATATTAAAATAATTGAATTAATTACGATTTGATCAAGGAAATTGATTTGAATTGAAAATGTTGCAAAGCATTGATTCAAGAATTTGATAAATTGATAAATTGATAAATGGGCCCATAGTCTAGGCGACCATTTTAGGGTGCATACAAAAGGATGTCACATACTCAAGACACGTTAAGCAAAACGTTATGATCAAATTCAAGAAATAAAATAAACATGTAAGAAAATAATGCAAAATGGAATAAACTATCAAAAGGAAGGGTGATAAACTGACATCCTAAACCTTCCAAAACTCAAAAATAATTTAAGTAGGACTTTAACCATTTTTCTAACATAAAATACATATAGAATTAAAAGCCACACAAGAAGACATAATCACTCCCAATAATAGATAGTGAAAAACTCATCAAGCCAACACATTCGGTATAGATACTTAATTTCCAGTTTTTAAACTACCTTACTTATCTATAAATATAATCAATAATAGAACATAAACAATAGAAATACATTCCTACAATAAATAAAATAGACACAAGAAAATTAATTCTAGTTTTATACTCTACCTCAAGCCTTCCAGAGAATTCCCTTGGAGTTAGAAAAATTCCATCAACCTTCAGGCTATCCAACTTCCTTCTTGTTGTCCTCCTAGATAGACCCATGTACAGTGATCTATACTTTTGAACCGCATCATATTTATTCAATCTCTTCGGTGAGAGGTGACGCAATTGAGTTCTTACCAACATATTAAAAACTTAGCAAGATCCAACTATTGGTTATAGAGATATGACCTCCACATCATGACTGTACTTTTCTTGCAACAACCATTTCACCATTTTTTAGAAAACTAAAACACTATCCTTTTCCTCAATTTTTCAATAATTAATAATATCATTTTCACATTGCCAATCCTCTTCTCAGAATCTCCCAAAAATCAGGTCCCCCTCATAAAATATTTTATGTTATACATATAGACAACTATATGGTTGGAGGAGTTATTTTACGGGAAGCAACTTCTCCAACTTCCATAGTTGGTTTCAAATTAAATCAATTATTCCAGTGAATGATAGGTTAGAAATTTAATTATTTATTAACTTAAATCAACTTATGAAGTAATCAATTATACCAATGATAAGAAACATGATCAAGTACTCACATAACCCAATGGTAACTAGCTAGCCTTACTCCTAGGAGGTCTTGAGTTTGAATCTCCTAGAAAGCTAGTTTTGCCAATTAGGCATAATTAGCTTAGTTCTTCTATTAGTATTTATTTATTTATTTTATCTCAATACAATATTACATCACAATTCTAATTATACATATAAATATCTTTATACATACACATATGTGTGTGTGTGTGTGTGTGTGTGTGTGTGTGTGTGCACCCATATATACATAAATATACATATATTTAGTCATGCCAAAAAAAAATTTAAACAAATAATATATCTATTATATATTTATTTATCTAATAAAATAACCAAGAATCATATAAAAAACATAACTTTCAAGAATAAAAGAACATAGTCAACAGACCAGAATATAAATCTCAAAATCATAGAAATAATAATACAACCCAAACCCAAATAGGGTGACTTCCTGAAAAAGGAACCTAAGTCACAAGGGGTCTACTTGGGGAAACCTTGGTAATATCTCCACAACAAAAACAACATTTGAGGATTTTAAAGGCACACTCAGACCTGAGTGACTAGGTGGATTTGATGCCTAGTACATGCATCCTACATCACCAAGTTGAGAAACACAAATATATACATATATGTGCAAGCTGTGACAAACAAGGAGGGGGAGTGTGACATCGTGTGGATCTCCCATGGAAATTACTACAACTGCCTCCCCTCATCCTACACACACACCATACAATACTCATTCTAAATCATGTTTGAGTTAGTATTGTTAGCTCCACCATAATCTCAAATAAAATGAACTATCATCATTGATAATGTCATCATGTATATAAACCAAATTCCATTAAATATTCTAAGAATATAATTCATTAGGTGACATTCAAATTATTTACAAATTATCATTAGGATGAACCTATTATCCAAAATATTTTGAAAGCATCTCATCATCTAATCAAATAAGAGAAAACATAGAGTTCAAGTATGATATCACTAGGGCATAAGAACCTGTAATACAAAGTAATACTAATTAATTATAGAAAAAGGGTTATATTGAATCCATAATATGATCCATCGGGTGATTTGGGTTAGTCCCTAATTAATAGCTATCATCACAATCAGACATAAAATCATACAAGAATGTTAATTATGATTAGGTAAATCATAAACAGAACCTAATCTTTATGGCGATTTGAACAACATATATACACCATCCAGAACATAGTCATAAAAGTATCTTAGTCAACTTATTTCATCCCAGTGTACTCAAACTATCAAAAAGGAAGTTCCTCAAACAACAAACATATCAAATTGTTTCGTAACACGATGTTCCTAAAATATCATGAACACATAGTTGGAATCACTACTCAAAGAGAAATATACATCAAACACTTACGTGGAGATGAGATAGATTGGATTACTAACTTCAATTAGAATCATTAGTAGAGAATAAAAGTCTCAAACTTCCAACAAGTATAATCATGTTTTGTGAGGGTTGGAGGTGTATTACACAATCAAACCTTGAATTTTGATCTCAGTAATCTCTTTCTCAATATTTGAATTTTCAGTGTCTCTTAATTTATCAAAAAACCTGAAATCATTAGGTAATTATCTCCATATAATGTATAAGGATACTCTGTTTGTGCAAACCATAACTCTTAAACATCTATACATGTTGATCCAAAGTTTCACTGTGTAGACTGTCATGTTGATCAATACTTAGTAGTGTTCTCTAAATATACAATCGGTAAATAAATAACTTGTTAGATAACCATGAGAATACAGTGTAGTTTCCATCAATGAAAACATACCAAGTAACATAAAAATTTATATTTCTAACATTCCCCCCCTTTGGCATTGATGGAAACACTTAGTGAAAAATGACGAAGTGTCAAAATACCAAACTCCAAAAACCTTACCAAAAATATAACTCTCCTTTGACATGAATGGAGAAGGTAGAGATCACATCCATAATTTTCCTACCAAAATCATGTAATTATTCGTATATAAAAGTATACCATTTAAGCTGAAAAAAGTTTTAAAATATCTAAAAATTTACTTCACAGATTCACCAACTTTGTGTCGCAAGTCTTCCTTAGGCTTTCAGCAATTAGGATCTAACCAAAAATATTGGATATGGTGACTTCTTAGCCTGGATTATGTCTAGTGGGTTTAGACGATTATATGCATTATCTGTCTCTACTATCCCTCTTTGCAAGATATAAATCTTAGGTACATTGAGGCTCCTCAAGTCACTAAATCTACCACTGATTCTTTCCTTCTCCACTTCAAGACTTATGATCTTGTCATTCACCTTAACAATTTCAGCTTCATTACTGGAAACAAGTGACTTCAAAGAATCAAAGTGCTTTGCAATGAAACATAAATTATGTTCACTTTCCTTTATGAGCCTATCAATGTCTTCCACATGAATGAATTAATCTACACATATCCTATAGACTTTGTCTCCAAAAGAAATAGCTTCTTTCAACTATTTAACTATAGCATCCAAGGACAATATATCTTTTTCAATTAAGGAACATAACTAATTGAAAGGGTTGTCTAAAAATTCATTTTTGCATTTTCAAAAAAAGTGCCTTTTCAAAAGTATCAAAGTGATCATCAATAGAATTCATAAGTCCTTCAAGTTTACTAAATGTGTCTTCATATTGTTCTAATTTTTGTACTAGAACAATCTTACTAAGAAAATTTGTGGCTCTAATCAAGAGTATGTTCCCTTTCTCAATGGATTCCATTACATGATCCTTGGCCTTGGCATGAGCCATAGAAGAAAGTCTCACTATCTCATCTTCATCAAATGTATCCAACTCAATCAGACCTTGAATTTTTATCTCAGTAATCTCTTTCTCAATATTTGAATTTTCAGTGTCTCTTGATGCCCCAATAAAGATATTTATCTCAAACTCATTATACCTTATATGAAATTTTTCTTCATCTTCTCTAACCTCTATGTCTTCATGTTCAATATTAGGTTCATTATCCTCTGCATCTTTATCATCATCAACCTCAATCAGTTTGTCATATGTGTTCCCTTCATTATTCGTAATGTTCTTGATGTCTCTCTGTGTCATGGTTACTTTGTAGTTATCAACACTAGGAATATCACTTCCATCATCTTGAACCATGTCTAATGAAATAGGAAGTCCAGACATAAAGAAACTAGGTTCTTTTACTATGGAATGAAATTGAGTATCAAGCTTCTCAATAGATGTCTTCTTATCCTTAGGAGCTGAACGAATTTCACATTGATTATCTAGTAAGATTTTTATAATTGCTTCTTTTGTTTCCTCAATGACTTCACCAATATTTCCACTAATGATCATATTTATTCTTTTCTTGGGTAGCATCTCCTTCTTGGCTTCCTCAAGAAGTAGCTTCAGTTCATCATTAGATATGATTGGAGACATTTTTCTTATTACACCTTCCCTTATCCTCCTATCCCTATCCAGTGCAACCATCCTTCTTTCTTCAATCTTAGAAAATAGGTCATCATGAATTTCACATTTGATCTCAACTAGTGCTTTGTTATATTTTCTCAAGTATTGAATGGTACCTTCCTCTAATATCTTCTTATCTTCCTCATTAAAAGTTTTATAATATTTATTTAATGGTAAAATAATGACAAGATTAATCAAATTATGCAAAATAATATCAACCAGTGATTGAGACTTACTAGTTGTATCTTGTTATTTTCCCTTCACAACCTCTGTTGACTTAGCTCCTTCTATTCTGAGTTTCTTCTTGGAATCATCTAACTATATAGACACCTCATCTTCATCAACATGAGTTCTCTTATGTGGACCTCTACTCTTTTCCTTGACTCTTCTCTTATGTGGCTCAGGTCTGACATTTGGTCTAGTTTATTTAGATTTAGTGACCTTCAGGAAGGTGTCTTTGCTTCTTCTTTCAATGTCTTCAACTTCTCAAACTTCTCAGCTAAAGATTTTGTAGAACTTCTGGTTGTCCTCTAGATTATTAGAATATATTCCAGTGGTGAGTCATCATCCTCAATAGGAATTGGTTTATTTTCCTCAATTTGACTTAGATCTCCTTCAATCTTCTTCTGTCTAAACTTCTCAATTATTCTTTGATACTTCTCAATTTATCATTAATTACCTCTACCACATTCTTTTATTTTTTCTTCACACTAGCTTGTGTCAACTCAAGATTAACCTTATGACTTTTCTCTTGATAGGTGTGAAACCTTTCTCCCTGATGATAAAAAAATTGTTTAAGCATGTTAGTTACATACCTCTCATTTATATCTACATCTATCTCATATCCCATAGAAATTATCCATGATGTTCTTGGAATAACTGCTTCCACGCAACATGCATCTGTCTCTACCATAAAACATACTAAGTTTGCATTCTTCTCTACAAGTTCTTTAGTTATTGTAATAAATATTCAAAAAAATGAAAATATTTTAAGGAAATAATCCAAGTGAGTAAGAAAAAAGGAAGAATATTACCATAACACAATGAATGAAAAATTTCTTCAAGAACTATCACCAAAACTATCAAGAAGCTCAAAGATCAACACAATGAGACAATGTTTTTGAAAGGGGAAAACTAAGAAAAATCCCTTGTGAATATAATGTGAATGAGGAAAAAATCCTAGAGAGAGAGAGAGAGACACTTTTCAATATCTATATCATAGATCATTCTTCATTATTGCACTATAAGAAATGAGAGAGGAGAATCTCTTAAATTGAGATAAGTGATGGAGTTAGAATGTAACTGCCATGTTTTATGAATGCAAAATTCATATTAAGTGTGTGCCAAGTGTGAGAATCCTCTTAAGGAGGAATATCTAATTTCATTATTAAAGGAATTACAAAAATGTGACATGTCCTCCCACTTGGACTAGAGGAAAAAATACAATTTAGGATACCTTGGTTTATCCTAATTTAAATAATACACCAAGGAAAGATTATTAATTATAACACCCCCTTTAATATTTACTTGGGATGTTTACAAACAAGAGTATGAAACCCAATTTTTACAAAAATTTGCAACTTGATCTTATATATAAGGAAGAAATTGTATTTCCTTCAAGGTTGTAAGTAGTCTTCTAGAAATATGATGTACAAGAATATTTGGTAGAGCCAAGAGAAGTGGATGAGTCCTTTAAATGTGTTCAAGTTGAAGTATATGCACATCTTCAAGTAGTCTTGTGATTCATAGGACATGTTTAATTGAATTGATGTTTTTAATGTGCCTTGAGGGATCACTTGAAACAAGAACAAGAAAACAAGAAACAAGACAACTATCCACAAGTAGAATTCCATCTCAGGTTCAAGTTAGTATATCTTTTGAAATTTGTAACTTTAGAAGATAATTTTAAGAAATTTCTCATAGAGTAAACTAAGATAAAGGGTTCAGGATAAATTCAATTTTTTTCCAAAATAAAATGGATCTAACATGATATCAAGATAAGCCAAATGCTCAAAGTTTCAAAATGAACAAGTTAGGTATGAAAGTATTTATCAATGCTCTCATGAAATAAATATACTTGTTGTGGGTCCACAACATGCACCCCATTTTTTGGTATTCTGACCATGGGGGTCCCCTCTTATTTCTTTTTTTTTTAGTATGCTCCTCCCCTTGTTCCTTGAACTCTGATTTTGATGGGCCTATTGAGGAAGCAAGAGGGTTTTTTGGCCCTTTGGACTTTTGGTGTTTCACACATCAGGAGTTCCTCTGACCTCCAAAATGAAAAAACACCGAAGGGTTGAGCCCTGACCTTTTAGTGTTTTGGTCATTGAAATGCCGCAAGGGGAGGAGGTCACCATACTTTGGGGTTTCAGCCTCCAAAACCCTGAAGTGGGTGACATCACCCCACAAGCTATAAAATTATCCCAAGCACTTTTTTTCCTCACTTTGTCTTTTTTTTCCTCTAGTTTTTCTTTAGCTCTTCGCATGCCTCCTCCTCGCCTCCTCACCTTTCATCATGTTGTTTAAACCCTCCTCGCAATCAACAGTCTTTTGGTCTCCCCCTTTCCTCACACCTTTTTAGCTAAGGTCTCTTTTGTTTTCCTTCCCTTGTTTGTTTGTGCTTCAAGGTTAGGGTTAGTTTTTTTGTTTGTTTGGTTCTTGTGTTTTTCCTTATGTATTTGTTAGGCCATTTTTTCCTCCCACCTAGGTCTCTAGGGTTTGCGCCCTTAGACCTCTAGATGGATTGTACTCCCTCTTTCTTATTTTTTTGTTTTTTCCATTTCATTTATTAGGGCTAGGGTTTTTGTGTTGCAGCTAAGTTGTAGGTTTTCAACCTCTGAAAGGCCAAAAACAACCCCCTCGCAAAATAGATTTCACTAAGTGTAGTTTCGCACTTTTGGATGTTCAGCTTTCCGCACAATCGGACACCGCCGAAACATCGAAACTATGAAACCCCGAAGACAAGGTGGCCCCTCCAATAAATTTTGGCGTGTCAGACTCAAAAAATTTCTTCAAACCTTTGCACATCAAAAGGCCGAGATCCATTTCATCAGTCCCCTGAGTCTTTTCAGATTTTGGGATTTTAAATCCCAAATTTTCACATAGTTTTTCCACTCCACAAGTCCAAAAATACTTACTCCTCCATAGCCTAATTCCTTAATTTTCAGCCTTTCACACCCCAACCTTATCTTCAAAATTTGAAAGTCTAAAAAGAGGTATAAGTTTCATTTCTGGCTACTTAAGGACCATCTGTTTCTGGCTTTTCTAGTTGTAGTTTTTGTTTCTTTCTCTCTATAGTAGTTTCTTCAATAAAGATACTAATAATTTCATGTTTCCTCACAAGAATGCCTGAAAAATGAATAGGATCACCAATGAAGTACTTTTTTAAAGGATATCACCCCTTCCAATATTGGGAATCAACACTAGGAAATCACAGATACAGACATAGGGAACATGGATTAGAATGAATTCTTGGTGAGGTGTTCCTAACCACTAGGTACAATTGAAGATTGCACCTCCTTGGTCTTGTCAAGACTAGTCAATGCAAGATCACACCCAGTGTTGTTCCTATCCTCTAAGCTCATCATGACATTGGAAAACCACTACATACTAGAGGAGAGGGTGTTTAGAAATAGAGATGGATAGGTGGTTCTTGACCTAAAGAAAGTTAACATTAAAGATGTCTTCCATATTTAGAAAGGTGTGGATAAGTTCTATGACTTATTCATAGAAAAAGACTTGAGATGGTTCAGAAATAAGACCCAAGAGGCCTATGAAATTGTAAATCAAGAGTACCTCCTAGAGCCTCTCCCAAAGAATAAGCTAGACAAAATAGACCTAAGAAGGGGGTACTTGAAGGATGGCATCCAAGTGGAAGTCAAAATGATAAGTCGAGTACATGGACTACCTAAGTCCATCCAACTTGAGAGCTGGATGATCTTGTTAATAGAAAAGATAAAGAACCACAAGACCATATTTGACTGGGCCACCATCCTGATAGATAATTTGGATGAGAAAATAACTACTATAAAGCACAATCCATGTTCTACATAACTTCATAGATAGTGTACCTATTGGCCACCTGAGTAGACTATCCAAGGATTACAAAATAGGGAGCCTTTGGTGAGCTAAATGAATGGCCCTTCAGTGTCTATCCATAATTGATAAGAAGAGTTGACATGCCCAAAAATAACCCAGATTATAGAATAGTGAATGATGTATTCATCTTTGCAGTCATTAGGTCCATAGAAGGTGAGTACACAAAGATATTATTAGAGGAAGATGATGCCAGAATAAGGGTCGTAGCGACATATTATATATAATTCAAAACCTTCACATACATAAAAGTGGTGGGATCTACCCTAAGTCCAAAGAAACAACCCAGGTACCCTTCTGACTATGTAATCATTCTGGAAATAGACAGGCAGCTCACAGATGCCTACCAACACATCAAGGATAAGAAGAAGCATTTCTAGGATTTACCTATTTCCGTAAGCCCCTACACTCTTCAGGATATGAAGATTTCAAAATCATTGGAATTTGAGTGGGATGAGTTCCCACTCTAAACATATGCAAAAATCTGGGCTACGTTTGACCCCATAGCTACATACATCCATATCATTGGTAAATTCTACATCCACAAGCCACATATTGAAGATCACTGGATGAATTGTGTGGATGACTACGAGGTGAGAATCATATATTATTGAAGGATATCCCTCACATTAGCACAAACAACCTTAGAGGTCAATATTCCCCCAAGGTTTGGGAAAAAGATTCAAATAATGTACTGGAGCCACTGTATAATATTCACAAAATATATAATAGGCCTATCTCGAATGCAAAAATAGACAAAGAAGAGAATGAAAGCATCAAATTAAAAGAAAGGAGTGTAGTCAGAGAAACTAGGGTATGGATCAACAAGCCATATCAAATGGATCCACCCAAGAAGGTAGACAACAAACACTGAGAGAGGCCCATAGTGCCCCAGGTTAAGAAGGCCCCACCCCAAATACTGGGAATATTATATGGGCATGAACATGCAGTGGAATATGGTTCCAACTATAGGATCAAGAACCCAAGAACCAAGATGATAGGGAAATTAGATCCTCCTATTGGACCATCCCATGTCACCCAAGGAGAAGGCCCTACTACTTCTATCCCATCTCCTACTATCACTGGAGAAAGAAAGAAGTTTTACAAGAGAAAGAAAGGTCCTGCCTCTCCCCAAATAGAGACTCTGCAAGAGGAACTGAAAGTGGAAGAGGTACACTTAATCAGAAGTAAAATATCTTGGGATGCTTCTCTAAGGAAAAAGGAGACCACAGAGAAGAAAACACAAAATCAAAAGGAGAAGGACAATCCTTCAGATACTCTTGGCTCAGATGATTACCTCATGCCAGGTTTTGAGGGCCTAGAAGGATTTGCAGATCCAGGACAAAATGTACACCTAACTCCTAGATAGGGATTAATATAGAGGCACAGGTTCCCATCAATCTGCAGGCTGTCTCCACTCCCTCTCATTCCCAATTCATGAACCCCTCACTAAACATTCCTCTCATAGGATTGGATTCTTACACCAACCAACGGGAAAAAACTTAGGATACGAATGCTACCCAAAACATAAAAGTGGACAAGACTATAGGGGAAAATGCAGCACCTACTCCACCACCTTACATTCCTACTCCACCACCCTCTCTCCCAACTCTCACACCAACTACAACCCCTTCCATTTCCACTCCCCCACTTGTAGTGAAAGTTCCTACTCCACCACCACCTATTCCTCTGCCTTCCTCTAGTTTGACTCCCCAAGTTCCAGTAAGTACAGAAGCTACACCTCCCTTCAAGACCACACTGGAAGCTAAGATAGGTCTTAATACCGAGATATCAATCATTTCTTCCCAGGATGAAGGAAAAGATAAAGATAAATAGGATGCCACAATGGAAGAAGAGAAGGGAGAGGAAGAGAGAGGAAGGAGGAGTAAAGGAGGAGGAAAGGGGAGAAGAGGGTGAAAATTAATAAGAGTTAGATAAAGAGGAGAGGGTGACCCCTATGATGAACTAGATCTGATTGAATGTTTGAAGATGTTAATTTGATGATCACTGAGACGCAAAAATTTAATGGAAGACATTAAATTAGTTAATGTATTGTATTTTCATTGATGTTGACTTGCTATAATTTGATTGGTCATATACATATTGTCAAAGAATTCAAAGAACCAAAGAGATAAAGGTTATATTATCAATAATGCATAAAATATCACTATACACCAAGTGACAAAAAACACCAACGGACAGTGCACACTGACAGATAGAGAACCCCAAGAAGAGTCATAGTGATACCCAAGAAAGATACCTAAGAAAGAAATACAAAGAAAAACCAAAGTGATACCCAAGAAGAATTGAATGTCATAGTGTTGCATAACAAACAAACAACCTTGGCGGATAGAGATGCTCGAGGACAACTGAAGTCAAGACTGAGAAAACAAGGAGTTAAACACTGATTAGAGCTGAAGTTTAGAAATGACAAAAGACTCACTGGTAGGAGATAAACATGGAGTTAACTAATTGATTATAGTGTTTTCATCAACCAGTTAAAAGCTAAAGATAAGCTAGAGATTAAAGCTAGTTTTTTTTCAATTGTCAAGAAGAAATCTACGGGATAAAAACTAAAGCAAGAATGGAAAGATTTGTGGATCATGTCAAGAACATGAAAGACAAGGATTTAAAAATGGTTAAATCATGTATATAAAGGATACAAGCTAATTCAATATCAAAAGAGGATGTTGAAGATAATACTAGTGAAGATAAGAAGTCTTCATACAGACCTGGTCATACAAGTTGAAGAATAGAGCTAAATATTTTTGTAGACACCAAGCAACAGAGAAGGAACAACATCATCGAGTAGAAAGAAGTGGAGAAAAGAAACATAAGAGAAACATTGATTAGAAAGGTATTATGAGATTACAATAGATCTAAACATCTGCAAGATTAAGTTGTATTTATGAACATATAGTATACTAGTTCATTTTAACCATTGATTCAGAAAATCTCTTAATAGAGTGGGATTTAACAATCCTTTATATATTGAGATACATCCCAAGGAGTATCAAAAATTTTCTCATGAAGATAACATAGTGAAATGCCAAATATCAAGTGACAAACTATTATATTTAAATCCTCTAACAAGGTCACACTTAACAGTGTATTTGTAACCTTTAACAGGGTTGGTTCTTCACCTATCTCACTTTAGAAGAGTGAAAATTTTGGGTTACCGGTCCCAAGTGTGATTTCCCCTAATAGGGTTTCCACATTAAAAATACATGTCTCAAATGTGTATATGACTCATTTCTTTAATGTTTTTATTTACACATTACTAAAATAGGATTGATCAGTAAACACTAAGTTATTTACTTTATTTCAATAAAAGACTAGATTTCTATTTGGTAAATCTTAAGAAAATGGATAATAGTGAACTCCGGGCAGTAGTTATTTCATAAGATTCTTTAAAGGCATACATCTTGTAGGAAAGAAGATAACTAGAGGTTTATATTTGTGGTATAATTTTTTTTGTTTGATTTATTGGATTAATTTTTGAGGCCACTGATTCATCCCCCTCCCCACCCCTCTTAGTTATTCTAACAATTGGTATCAGAGCTTGTGTTCTTAGAAATGGAGTTTAAATACTCAAGCCAGAGATCACAAGATGAGCAAAAGGGATACATGCCTAAGTTGAACAAAGACAACTTTGCATCATGGAAAAGCAGGATAAGACTCCACCTATCAGGTATTGGAAATGATGTTACTCAATACTTGGATACTAAATATGTTTTTCCTACTGGAGCTCACACACTTGATCAATTGAGAGAAAATCATGAACACAATTCTATGATGATAGAACTTGCTTCCTCACTCTCTAATGCTGAATTTGAAGATGTCAAAACATGCACCACTGCAAAGAAAATGTGGGACAAATTGAAGCTAGTACATGGAGGAGATGCAAATGTGCTAAGAGATAAGGTAGAAAGCCTAAGAGGAAGGTTTGATGACCTAAGAATGAAAGAAGGATAAAACATCACTCAGTACTGCTGCAGAATCAAAGAGGTAGTCAATGATATCCGAGGAGTAGGAGGCATACTTGAAGAAGAAACAGTGGTAAGTAAAATCCTAAGAACCTTACTACTTGTTTATTCTATTAGAGTATCTACTATACAATAAATGAGAGTAGTAGAAAATAACAATATTACTCAAGATAGTTTGGTTGGTAGACTTATTTCATTTGAGATGAATAACTTGGACAACAGTGTCTTACCATCTATTGAGTCTGCATTCAAATCTTCTTTGAAAATAAGTAAGTCAAGTCATAAACACACTATGAGAAATGATAGTGAAAGTGATAGTGATGACCAAGAGATTGATGAGATTAAAGCACTAATGGCTAGAAGATTGCAGAGGCAAAGGTAGATACAAAGGTAAATTACCATTGGTATGTTTTAATTGTAAAGAGATTGGACACTTTGTTGCTAGATGTCCTAACAAAAGAAAAGAAGACATAAACAATGACATATCATATGAAAACAAGTTTGACAAAGGTGATGACAGAGATTACTGAAGCAACTAACAATCTGATATAAGAGATAAACAAGTCTACAAGGAAAGAGGAAAGAAATCTTGTTACCTGGCTGAGAACAAAGCTGAGAATACTGACACAAAATATGATGAAGATATTGAAGTGGTATTTGTTGCTATGAAGGATGATTTAGATGAAGAGGAAAGGTATGTTGAGACTGCACTCATATCTAAGGTTAGTAAAAATGATGTCTAGATTATTAATAGTGGTTTTACTCAACACATGACTGGAGATAAGGAAAATTTTGAAACTTTTGAATATTATAATGGTGGATCTATAAGAATGGTTAATGACTCACCTTGTCCTGTTGAAGGTAAAGGAACCATAATGTTGAATAATTTGATCAGATGTGAAAATGCATACTAGGTAAAAGGACTTAACTATAATAATGAGTATTTCACATCTAAATAACATA
The DNA here is from genome assembly GCA_018584345.1 of Thuja plicata. Classification (NCBI taxonomy): domain Eukaryota; kingdom Viridiplantae; phylum Streptophyta; class Pinopsida; order Cupressales; family Cupressaceae; genus Thuja; species Thuja plicata. Next base: position 3,348,384 of record MU224413.1, read on the forward strand.
GGCCACTGAGTTGAATTTGAGAACAAAAAGGAAAATATCTTTAATGAATTAGGAAGGTTGATCGGAACTGGTGAACAAACAAAAGGTAACCTATTCTATCTTGATGATATTAAATCCACTTGATTAATGGATTTGAAATGAAGACATATGGTTATGACATAAAAGGTTATGTCATGTAAATTTGGACAACATGATTAGGATAAGAAATTAAAGGAAAGTAAGAGGCTTAACGATAGTGTCAAAGCCCGACCATGTCATGTGTAAGAATTGTCAAAAAGGTAAAATGACAAAGTATAGTTTCAAGAGAAAAACCTACACACCTAATTCCATTCTAGAATTATTCCACACTGACCTATGTGGACCCATGAGAACTAAGAGCTATTATGGTGATATGTACTTCATTCTATTTGTAGATGATTATTCTAGAATGATGACGGTTATTTTCTTAAAAGAGAAATCAGAAGCATTCAAGATGTTTAAATGGTATAAAGCTATTGTAGAAAAAAAAAGTGGTAAGGAACTGAAATTATTAAGATCAGATAGAGGAGGAGAATTTATTTCTCATGAATTCACTAAATTTTGTAATGAGCATAGAATTCAAAGATAGGTTTGTTCACCAAGAACACCACAACAAAATGATAGAACAATGCACTCGAGCAATAGGGTGCAAACACTGAAAATCAGGAAATTGCTCAAAATGATGTCCTAAACAATGGAGATAAGAATGAAGGTCAAGATGATGATCAGAATGATGAACAAAGAGTTGAATTGGTACTTGAAAAGTATGTCAAAAGACACCATCCATAGAACTAGATCATAGGAGACAAAAAGGTTGGAATGAGAACAAGAAGTAAGTCACTGAATATTAGATGTTTAATTTCTGATTTTGAGCCTAAATCTGTTAATACTGCACTTAGAAATGAAGAATGGGTTAGTTTTATGAATGAAGACATAGAATAGATTGAGAATAATAGGACATGGACATTAGTACCTAGACCAGATGACAAGAATGTCATTGGTACCAAATGGATATTCAGAAATAAGCTGAATGAGAATGGAGAGGTCACAAGGAACAAAGCAAGATTAGTATGCTAGGGGTATGCCTAAGAAGAAGGTATTGAATATGGAGAAACCTTTGCACTCATTTCTAGACTAGGAGTCAAAAAATTTCTTGCTGACCCTGCATTCAAAGGATTCAAAGTATACCAAATGGATGTCAAATGTGCATTCCTGAATCGAATACTAGAAGAAGAGGTATACATTGAACAACCAGAAGGGTTTGTTGATCCTAACAAGAGAAACATGGTTTGTATACTACAAAAAGCCTTGTATGGATTAAAACAAGCACCTAGAGCATGGTATGAAAGACATCACTCCTATCTCATAAGTATTGGATTTGTAAGAACAAGTGAAAATAATAATCTATATTTAAAAGAAGATACTGATGATAATATTTTGATTACTGAAATATTTGTTGATGATATCATATTTGGTGGTAATGATATGTTATGAAAATTATTTAAAGAGTTTGAGATGTCAATTTTTGGGGAGATCAAATTATTTCTTAGTCTATAGATTCTTCAACAGGATGCAGGCATCTATATCACACAATCTAAATACATCAAGGAAGTGCTGAAGATATTCAAGATGGAAGATTCCAAGACAGTTGGAACATCTATGGAAAGCGGATGTAAGATAACAAATGAAGACAAGTCAACCGAGGTAAATAAGACCCTATATAGATCTATGATTAGAAAACTCATGTATTTTGTTCATACTAGACCAGATATGGCACATGCAGTTGGAATAGTTGCAAGATTATCTGCTAATCCCAAGGAATCACACATGATTGATTTCAAAAGAATTTTGAGACATCTAAAGAATACCAAAGACTATGGCTTATGTTATAAAAGAGAAGGAAAATTTGAGCTTCAAGTCTATACAAATGCTAATTGGGCTAGAAACTTAGATGACAGAAAGAGCACAACAGGAGGAGCATTCTTTATGGGTGGCAGAATTGTCACGTGGATAAGTAAGAAGCAAGGATGCATCTCACAATCTACTATAGAAGAAGAATATGTGGCTACTTATGCAAATTGATCTAACATTGCATGGATCAAACAATTATTGGAAGGTATGAATATGAAAATTCTTGAATGAGTAATTATCTATTTGGACAATACTAGTGCAATAAACATATCAAATAACCCTGTCATGCATGCTAAGACTAAGCATATTGCTATCAAGTATTATTACTTAAGAGAAAAAGTGAAGAGAAAGAGGTGATACTGTAATATGTTCAATCCAAGGAGCAATTAGCAGACATATTCAAAAATCCATTGCCTAAGCATACATTTGAGTACCTGAGAAAGAGACTAGGGGTCTGATCCTTGTCTATTGGTCACTAAGCTGACTAGGAGGCTACATCATCCTACACATAATCAAAAAATCATTCATGTTGATGCAAGAAAAGAGATGGATTTAAAAGATATATGAGTACACAATAAGGTACTTATTTGCACCCATCACCAGAGTTATTGTAATGTTGATGAAGGGAAATTCAAGGAATATATTATGAAAAGAAAGAGATTTAGTTTGGCATTACTGTCAAAGGGAGAGATGACTAAAGGGAGAAAAGTATCCAAAAAGAGAGATGAATTAAGGAAAAGGATAACAGTGAACTCCAAGCAGTAGTTATTTGGTAAGATTATTTAAATGCATACATCTTGTAGGACTGAAGATAAGTAGAGTTTTATATTTGTGGTATAAAGTTTTTGGGTTTATTTATTGGATTAATTTTTGAGGCTACTGATTCACCCCCCCCCCCCCNTTCCCCCCCCCCCCCCCTCTCAGTTATTCTAACACCCTAGTCCACAAAGATTTGCTTCAATCCTTCACATTGCCCCATATGATCCAGTTACCACCTTTAGTAAACCAACTTGGTTCACTAAAGAGATTCATCCCCAAAAAAGGACTTACATAGATGAAGAGGATGAAGAAGACATAAATATGTCATTCTTAGGGAAAGCCTTCCATCAAACATAGACTAATATACTGGAAAGAACCATATCCTACATTTCACAAAACACTAAGGGTCACTAGAAGGCACACGTGGAAATTCCCTTTACAAGCTCATCTCAAGCACATATAACCCCAAAATATTATACATTTGAAGAAGTGGGCTTGGGAGAACCAACAAGAGAAGTAAGACTCTTGAAGCTTTAGGGCTCAAACATGCTCTAGGTCTCATGAGAAAAGATGAAGAAACTATCAAGTCACTGCAAAGAAGAATGAGGATCTGAAGAAATTCATCCATAAAATGGTGGGTCCCATTGATCCAAACTTCCTAGAGGCCTTATTATAGGTCATACTAGAAAAGAAAGTTACTCTAGACTTGGCAGAAGGTGTAACCCAGTCTTTCATTCAAGCAAGTGATTATTGGAAGAACGATTGTGAAAAATGGGGAGAGAATATTATTAGGGATATCTTCTAGAAATTCAGGGTTATACTTAAGGAAGCCACCAATTTGGTGGATCTTATGGAAGGAGATGGAGGGTTAGACTCTAAGTTGGCCCAATGGTGATCAACTCTACAACATCCAAAGATAATCAGGAAGGAGCACTTCCAGATTTTGGTCAAGATATATGAAGGTGAAGAGATAGACAAATTTAGTACTTGGACCAAAAGTATAGCAAAATCTACAAAGGTACATGAGAAATGTTTTAGATAAAGTGCATCAAAAGAATAAGGAAATTATGGAATGGGTGGAAGAAATAGAGAACTTTTTCACTGGTATTGACTTAGAGTTATACCAAGATGAGGATAGGAAACTCCTATGCCGGACTAAAGAAGTGATACAATAATTCAAAGGTATTCTACTAGGAGTTAGAACAAAACAAGGACTACACCAAATTTTCTATTCTAGGGAAGATATGCAAAGAATGTCTCAACACAAAGAAGAGATCAAGTTATTCTCTTTTGAATTGACCATTTTCAAAGAGAAGAAAGAATGACACATTGATAAATTGAAAAGACAAGAAGTAAACTATGAGGAAGTATAGGAAATAGTACATATATTGTGAGCTTCTCATCTAGAGGTGTTCCCAAACTTACTATTCATTCCAAACTTAGCCATTGTTTTTATAAAATAATTCTTCCATACTTATCCATTTCCCAAAGGTTAGTTTTTTGTCCTTTTGGCCTTTGAAAGTCCAAAATTTTGGGGGTCCCAAATTTTGGTTCCATAGTTAGTCAAATTTGCACTTGGCAATTTTTGGGCAAAGGTCACGGTCCAAATTCTAGGCCATTTCACTGTGAACACTTTTTTGCATGAAAATGAAACTTTAGGTTTCATGGTTGCACAACTGGAGTTTGTTGTGAAATTTTTAAGGGTCTTCTATCAGTTCCCAACTTGAAGAGAAACCCAGATGAAGATTCCAAGGGAGAATTGAGAGATCAAGAAGAAGATTCTAGTTACAAACAAGGGAACTAAAACTCATCTCTTGCTTCCTTCTTAATGAGTTTAAACCTATTTTATGGCCAAGCTGATTGTAAACAAATTAAGGATCCATGCAAGTAGTTTAGTGTTAATTTAGCAGTAGCTTTCTTTAGCAAGCTTTAGTTTTAGTTTTTTTTCATTGTTTTTAGAGTGACTGATGCCCTAGTTTTGGGGTTTAGAGTTTGTAGATCAAAAATTTATATATTGTAACCAAAATAATGTATTAGGGTCAGATTCTTGATGCAATAAAGATCTACAATTGGTTCTTCATTCATGGTGTTATGATTTTCTATTATCTATGTGAAATTAATGAATTTGTGTTTTCTTATTCATTCCTTTCAAAGAGCCAACTGTGTTTTTTGTTTTCTCAAATCTATGATTCTTTAAATTGGAGTTTGTTGTTGTTCATCTACCTTTCTATAATGAATGTATAGAAATGATCATCTTTTGGGTTCAATGATAAATCTATCTAGTGTGTGTGCACATCTTGGTGACTTCATGATTTGCTAGATTTTGAAAATCTTGCAGGTGTAAATACATTTTATCTACAAATGATTGCATCCATTGGGTATATAATTGCAACATGGTCAGATTTATATCTAGTGGGTTTCTCCAAATCTCTCCATCATTCAAATTCACAAGGAAGGATTAATGATGCTTTATGTTCTTTAGGATTTCATTTTCAGAAAAAATTAATTTATTCTTGTTACCTAATTCTTTTAGTTTCCTATCATAAATCTGAAGTAATTAGAATCATCCTAAGTTTTAAGCATAAATTTGCATAATTAGTAAACCATATTCTTTGATAAATCAAAAAATACAAAAAATTACTAAAGTTGTTTTGCATTTTTTATGTCTTTAAAGTACCAGTAAAGGCCTCCTCGTGAACATTCACATTTATCTTCAACTGTGTCACCAAGTAGGTTGTATCATGACTAGGGGGAACCTTGGGAATAACTTCATCATTCTTTCAAGAGAGGTAATCTAATCTCAAGATCCTAGAAATTGACTTGTGTAAAAACAATGCTCAATAGAAGTGGCACTAAAAGGAGGGCCAAAAGACTGAAAAGATGGATAATATCAAATCTTTTTTTCTCCAAAATGGTTCGATCGAGTTCTTAGATCATCTTCAAAAAGAGGTGCATTCCTTGAATTCACTCACCACTGCAGAGCTTGCAACGACAAAGGAAATTCAAGAGAGAGCCCCTCTCACCATCCCATCGAGTCCCAAGGTCTTCTCGGACAACAATCATAGATCGCTATGCCTACTGTCCTCGCAGCCATAAACCAAAATCAGAACTTCTAAAATTAGAATTTGCAACAACCTCGTTTGACAGATTTCTTTGCTAACACACAAAGCTCACCACTAAACATTATCAGGCAGCTGCATGAATTGCCCAAAAATATGGATAATTTTTGCACACATTTTATAAATGGGGAATCAAGGACAACAGAAGAGAACATCCATTTCTTCAAAGAAATTTTTAACCGCAAGGAGATTTCCCACCAAGATGTTGTCTTCCGCATATCCCATACACTTTGGGGGAGTTTGCATACAATTGGTAGCTGAACTTACCACAGGGATATATCTATGCATGGCCCAAATTTGAAACCAAATTTCTTAACCACTTTAAGTTGTATGTGGACCTGGCTACAACACATCACCAGTTCATAACAATGAGAAAAGCTCCCAAGGGGCTCATTTATATGTTCAATCATCATTTCCACAAAATGAATAAAAAATTGGAAGCTCCTTACCCTATCCCAAAGCCCTAGATCCCTTCACTTAAATTTTCCTAAGAAGACTTCCACCCTCAGATATGGACACAATGGAAAAGGTGTACAGTGAGGCCATTAATTTTACACAAAAAATGGACCCGCAAGAAGGGAGCTTTGAGGTTGTGCCTACCATTGGAGACATTGCTACTCCACATCTATTTTCAGAAAGTAGTCAAGATTTGGACACCCACATGCCCTCATTAAACCTAATTCCACCACAACCATTCAAAAATCCACCATTTTCCATCACATATCCCAGCTATGAGGCTCAAAAGATAGCGCTCTTGGAGAAAAGGGTTGTGCCCCAAACTGAACCTCATACTCACCTAGCTTGCGAGTTGGATGCTATAAACAAAACCCTATCTCAATTGACCAATGAGCTCACTAGGATGAGGTTGAATCCCTCCCAAAACAAAAGTGAATATCATTATATGCTTGACAGTCTGAATGCTTACTGCAAGAATTAGAATCAGAGTTTGAACACCTACAACAATAACAAGAATGCACAAGATAAGCCATATGGGAAGAAAATACCCAATAGACCATGGAACAATTGACCCAAAAATGGTAGAATACCTTTGGATAATTCTAATGCTTATGAGGTTGCAGAGGCCAAATTTGTCAAGGCTTTGAATCTGCGCCAGGGCAATGAAAAATATGGAAGAAAGTCCTATAATCAATATCCTCAAAGACTGGAGGAACCACCCATTAAGTTTAATGCCATGATGTTTGACTCCTATGAGTCTAGAAATGGGGAAAGTTCAAACACCTATATGGGAGAAGAAGATTTCATGTTCCTATTCCAGAACGAGAGCAAGCCTAAATACTCTAAAGTTCATGCCTTCCAAAATGATCATCGAAACTTATATAACTTACAAAGCCAAAAGGAACCTCTAACTGATGGTATACCTCTAGGAAAACAACCAACTCCACCAGATCCATGGGAAAGAAAAAACCATGTGCTACCTAGAGGTGCGAGTGCTCCCACATCATCTCCACCAAACATGTTTACTAGTTACAGAACTCTGACATAATCAAATGAAAAATATAGTATGGTTGAATAATTGAATAAAATGAAGGCAAACATATGTATTTTTGAAATGCTTCAAGGCTTCCCTTCTCAAAGAGAAGCACTCCTAAAATCCTTGGACCATTTAAAACAAGGTACAATAGACAGTAGTGCAAAGACCACCACCTCTAATGCTAACACTTACAAAGCTTTCCCAATGATGTTCAAAGACAAGATAGAGGTACCACCATTCCTACTCAGTCTGTGAATATTCAGAAAAAATTTACACAATTGCATTATTGATTCAGGAGCTTTGTGTAATGTCATTCCCTTATCCATCTATTAGAAATTGGGGATGGTTCCTCAAACAACAAACAGAGTGGTGATCCAAATTGACAAAATATAAGTCAAGGTAATTGGCACACTTAAGGATGTTGACATCCAACTGGTTGCTGACTCAAGGATATAGGAATACATTGATGTGCACATATTAGATATCCCCAAGACCTATGGGATGTTTCTGAGTCAAGAATGGAACAAATGGTTGAAACGATGGTTGTCCACTAATTTCACCTAGTTGTGGCTACCATGGAAGGGATTCAACAATCAAATCATGATCATTGCCAAACCCAAGTTAAAGAGGATGATCACATACTATAATGCTCCAAATGAAGTTCTATTCACATAGAATGGCCTAGGTACCTATCAGATGAATGAAATTCTCATGTTCAAAATGAAAGAAGTTGAAGACCAAGACCATAGTCTTGTACAAGACCTTCAAGAATTCAACATCAATGATGACATCTTTCAAAACTTTATCAATAGCATGACAAAGAGCCTACGGCACCTAGGGAGGCATGCATACCCTAACATCCTCTTGTTGCAAAGGTACTATTGTTTGCACCAAGTAAGTCATTTAGAATTCACATGCCCCAGTTGCCAAGACACACTGTCATGAGTGTTAATGCAAATTTCCCTACCATTAAAAATCCTAGAGAGGCTTGAGACAAAAAAGGAAAGCCTTGATGTGGAAAATAAAGGTGACACCATGTTAAAGATAGATAGCCCCATTAATCTAGACACCTGGACCTAGAGTCAAGATAGTGGGTCAGATTCAGATAATAAGAGCCCCACCTTGAACATATTCAATGATTGGAGAACTTCAGATGATGGTGCATGTCTTCCCTATAGAAATATACAAGAATATCAAGAAGGTGAAAGTGCTAAATCCACGGACCTGAAAAATTATTCAAGGGTTAAGAAAATAAGAGTTAGCTTCCTCACATAGTGATGGGGAAAAGAAGAAGAAGAAGCTCAAAATAAGGGGATTCTTAGGAAATATCCTAACCAAGTCAAACACCACAAAATAGTACCAAATATGGAAATTACACTTCGATGGGTCTAAGTGTAAGCAAGGAGAAGGTGCGGGGTTCAAAATATTAAATCCAAGGGGTAAGTATTTCTACACTGCTTGTCAGTTACAATTTCTATGCACTAACAATGTTGTAGAATATGAAGCACTGGTTCGTGGACTCCTCCTAGGTCATGAAAAGGGAATAAAAGCCTTAATAGTAGAAGGAGACTCGCAACTAATCATCAAACAAATCCACAGTCAATATTATTGCAACAATAAGATATTCTTAGGCTACCAAAACAAGGCATGGGACTTGATCAAAGACTTCAAATAATTCAACATCAAATCCATCCAATGAAGAAAAAATATCATTGACGATGCCCTAGCCATATCCACTAGTTCATTACACCCGATGGAGAACTATAAACTAAAGAAGTTCTCAGTTCAACTCATTGCAGCCCTAGCTATCCTAGATAACATTACCAGTTTCCAAGTCTTTCAAGATGACTAACACATGCTTGCATTGATCATGTATGTAGGTGTGTTCAAAAAGAATATTATACATGAAGGGAAGGAAGAGGTAGAAGAAGAAGTCAATGCGAAGGTCCCAGATGATCAAGGCATCATAAACCTAAGGACCAATTCCATACCAAAAGGAATAGTGGAACTAGAAAGGATTTTTTATAGTGACGGGACTGCTATGAGAAGGCGCTCAGACATACCTCTTGATGGTAAATAATACAAACCATATATTCTTGGATTAGATGATAAGCCAAATGATGTCCACATCAAGAAAGTATGTACCAAAGAAGAGAAGGAGGAGATGGTCCAACTCCTTATTGAATATTGAGATGTCATAGCTTGGAGTTATGAGGAACTAAAAATGTATGACACCTCGGTCATAGTGCATAATATTCCACTAAAACCAGACTCCAAACCATTTTGACAATGTCAATGTCTTGTGAACCCTAATATGGAGCCCCTATTATAAAAGGAAGTCTAGAAGCTATTGGCTACAAGGATCCTATTCCAAATTTGACACTCCATGTGGGTAGTGAACTTGGTACCCATGAGAAAGAAGACCGGTGAGATTAGATTGTGCGTGGCTTTCTAAAATCTAAACAAAGCCTCTTAGAAAGACAACTACCCACTACCTTGTCTCGATGAAGTACTACAAGTAGTAAATGGTTCCCAAATGATGTCTTTCCTGGATGATTATTCAAGTTACAATCAAGTAATGGTACAAGAGGAATACAGGATAAATATGACATTCACAACCAAATGGGGGACATTCTCCTATTGATGGATGCCTTTTGGTTTAATCAACGTCAGGGATACTTTCTAGAGAGTAATGGAAACAAATTTCAAGGGGCTAGTTGGAAAGTGTATCATCATCTATATGGATGATCTGACAGTTTTTTCAAAAAAAAGCCAGTCATATAGGTGATCTAAGAAGAGTCCTTCAAAGATGTAGGAAGTACATGAATTTTGTCAATCCCAAGAAATGTGTATTTGGGGTCACAGAAGGCAAATTGCTTGGGAACATAATTTCATAAACAAGGATAGTAATTGACCCTGAATGGGTCCAAGCCATTTTCAAGCTAACACCACCTCACAACTGCAAGGAATCAAAATCCTTTTTTGGGAAGATTAACTTCATGAGGGAGTTCATTAGCAATGTTTTTGAGATAGTAAAGCCACTCAATGACATGCTAAATAAAGATGATAAATTGAGTGCACTCCCCCAATAAGAAAGTCATTTGAGGAGATCAAGAACAGAATCGTTATGACCCCTGTTCTTGTTATTCTAGATTACACTATCCCTTTCAAGTTATATTCTTTGGTGTCAAAACACTCTTGTGCAGGAATCCTCACACAGAAGAAAGATGGGGAGAACAAGAGACCAATAGCCTTTAGGAGTTTCCCCCTTAATAATAGTAAAAGCAAGTACCTCAACCTAGAAAAAAAATCTTTTTCTTTAGTCAAAGCGGTGAAGAAATTCTGACACTACATCCTGAGGACCAAAGTATTTTTGATAGTCGCTGATGTGCTTGTGAAGTCTTTGTTGATGTAGAATGAGTTAAGAGAGAAAGGGAAAATGGATGGTGATCCTGCAAGATTTTGACCTCAAGATCCAACCAATGAAACTAGTAAGAGGCCAAGGCCTAACAAGGCCAATCTCTGAAGGAGAAGAGGGTCTAATGTGCCAAACTTACACCAATCGGGCTGTGATCACACATATATTGTATCAATATATAGTGTATTACCTACTACAAAACCACTTCCCAGAGGGAATGAATAGCTCACAGATAAGGGATTTGAAAATCAAAAGTAACTCTTACATGCTGAAGAATGGTCAGCTAGATAAATGCAATTATGGCTTGTAATTGAGATGTGTAGAAAGGTGTAGGACCCCTCCATTTCCCTCATCTTGGTAAGAATTCTCTAGTAAGCACTAATGTTATTTCTTGTAAAACTTTCCGTAGATTTTATGTGAAGTTATTAGATATCTTGACTGTAGTTTGTCAACTTAACTAGAATAGATTTCATCTTCAAATGAATTCACGGAATATGTTAATTTAAGATATAGTTTTGAAGTAATATTACCTTTAGTTAACTATTGTGGTATTAGAACATGAAGGTGTAAACCTATGCTTACATGATAGAATTAATATTACTCTAAGATGCCTGGAAATTCCATCAGAAATTATAATAAGGAGCTTATATGGATTAAAATATTGCCCTAATGAATAATTATGGTTAAGCTAGGAAATGATGTACAAATGAAACTCTTATTTAACTTTCATATAATTATGGATTTAATAGTTAATTCAATTTGTCCAAAGTTTATTATTGTAGAATTGGAACATCCTGACAAATCAGATTAAACAATTAACTACTATGAACTAGAGGTGAAACTGTAATGAATGGTTAGGTTACTTAATCTTGAGTTAAAATGAGAAGTTTG
>MU224413.1:3369769-3388913 GCA_018584345.1 Thuja plicata
TGTTTGGTAGGTGGGCTAGAGATGAACCATGGTTGTTTTTGCTTGAAGATCTTATTTCCTTCTTGTTGGGTGGGACTTAGTAGATCCTTGTTGTGAATGGCCATGTTAAAAAAAAAAGTTGTTGTAATCCTTGTGTGAGGGTAAGAATAGTGTATATGTTGTTGTTTCATGAAGTAAAGTGATGTGTGCAAAAATTTGAGAAATGTATGGGTGTTTCTTGTTGGCTTGATTTCCCCTTGCTCGGGGGTTGGCTAGGACCTATGAGGTCTCATGATGCCATATGGTAGGGAGGAGAGTACCATGGTTTTGCTAGTCAATTTTGTTTTCTTGCAGGTTTTTTTTGAGATATCTTGGTTGGACCAGGCCAAGGCTATGAAAGATTTGTAGTGTGTGTAAGGAGTGACATGTTTCCAAGTTATAATAATTAAAAAAAAAAAAAAGGCTTATTGATGTATCTCTTTGATTGCAGCTGTAACTTGTAGGAAGAGTATTGTTCTTATTTATTTATGTTAATATAAAAAAAAAATTGTTGTGTTTTTGCCTAAGGAAATCTGGGCATGACAAAAGGCTCTAGGAGACACAAGTCTCATAAGATTTCCATGACAGATACAAAACATGACACAGGTCAGCTGAGGCAACTTTTCACCAAATCTTAAGGGTAGGGTATTTTTGGTCAACATTGTTCAAATACACTATCAAAGATGTAAGATCATGCCACACTTGCCAGAAGAGTGCAACTTGAGAGAAAAATCTGACAATTCCCTCACAAATATTATACGAGGTACGTCCCTTTGCCCAGTGGGGATCAGATTTTGTTGGAATGATTAAACCCCCTTTGTCTGCAGGCTATAAGTTTATCCTAACTTCTATCGATTAGTGCACGCACTGGATAGAGGCCCAGGCACAAAAGAATTGCACCATAGAAGTGGTAACCAGGTTCTTAGAGGAGCACATCATAACCAGGTTTGGGACGCCTTTCTATCTAGTATGTGACAATGATCCCTCTTTCTACTCCACCTCTCTCATGCAATGGGCCTTTGAAAATTAGGTAATCCTCAAAATTTCCTCTAATTATTATCCACAATGAAATGATGTAGCAGAGTCCACAAACAAGAACCTGACAACAGTAATTAAACACCTTCACAATGAGAACCCCTGGTATTGGAACACACAACTAAATACACTTTATGGATGGATAGAGTGAGGATTAAGAATGCCTTCGGGACATCCCCATACCAATTAGTCTATGACCTACAACCGGTCTTACCTATGAGCTTGAAAATCACAATCTTGAGATTTATGGACCAATATGTGGGAGGAAAAGATCGAGTGCAGGTTTGACTCATGAACCTCCTCCACCTAGAGGAGAAAAGAAATTTGGCCTTGGATAATTTTTCAAAGTACCATGCCTTCCTCAAGTAGTGGTTTGAAAAGGGAGCTACCATTAAATCTTTTAGGATCTCAGACCTTGTCCTCATGTGGGACAAGGAAAAAGAAAAGTCAGGTAGGCACACCAAATTTCAAAAATTATGGACATGCCCCTATCAGATATCAGAGATCTTGGGGGATAAAAATTTCAAGATCAGTGCCTTAGATAGAGAGTTGGTCCCATTTCCATTCAATGGGAAATTCCTCAAACACTATTTTGGATCCTAAGCGGGACTTCCATTCATCCCTGTATCATAGTTTTGTTCATTTTGTTTTCTTTTTTTCTTTCATTCTTTCTTCCACTTTCCCGTCGATAGTCCATTTCTTCTATCCATGGTTGTTCCCCTTCCTTTTTTCAAGGCTTGTTGCTTCCTTTCTATTTGGTTTAGTGCATCTTAGACTCATTCTGAATGGTCCTTCAATTGGAGCAAAGTTATTTATTGGTCAAATTCTCCAAAGAAACATATAGCATAGAGAACATTCCAAAACTCAAAAGTGGCGGTATCTTCCATTGATAGTTAGAAATATGTTCAATGCTCGCTCATCCTAATAAAAAATAACACTAAGAAGTGGCACCCAAGAGCATTGGTTTCTCGAGCATTTTTTTGTTGGGACCATCACTAGTACATTTATTCAAGTACCCACTGATCCCATTACCTAAGTCTAGTGAATGTGAAAGTAGGAGGGAAAGGAGAATAACTGAAGATAAAAGAAACAAGTGAACCAGTCAAGAAAATGGCTCAAAAGGTGGTTACAATAATAAAGTATGGGTAGAATATTTTAATCTTTTCTCAGATTACTCAAAGAAGATAGAATGTACCTAAGTATAGAACTACACAAATCAAGGGTCTTGATATGGCTTAGGAAAAAAATAAGAAAATATTTTGAAGAAAAAGAGGACTCTCCTACATAGCTCCAACTCCAACAAATTGAATAGACAAGGGTGACTATAAAAATATCTATGAGCGATACTCAAACAAAAGTAGAGAACTTAGGTTAGATTTGGGACTCGAGGAAAAAAAATTTGGAGCTATGGATGCCTAACTGGCAAAAAAGCTCTTTCTGGGAATCCCTGGTCTATGTGGCAAAGGTTGGGAAAAGATGACAAACATTCTGGTCAGCGCAATCAAAGGTCAAGAAATGAACACACATGAACACACACTGGGAGACAATTAGAAAACTTAAAACTGGGAAGTCATTGAAAGATAGTCAACATGAGCAACTCTTGGTTTTTGTTTCGCTGCAAAGTTAGTATCTAGAAGGGTTTCGATGATAAATAAATGTCTTGGTCATTCCTCCTTTTGTCGGGGCTATTTTTTGTGGGTCCACAACACAAATCCTTTTTTTAGCCCTCTAACCAAGGCCTCCCCCTTCTTTCTTTTTTTTGTTTATTTTCCCCTCCCTCTTTTCCTTGAACTCTGATTTGGATGGGTCTGTTCAAGAAGAAAGGGTGTTTTTCAGCCCTTCATACTTTCGGTATTTTGGACATGTTATGCCCTGCATCCCCGTCCCTACATTTTGTGTGCAAAATGTCGGGTCCCCCTTTTTTTTGTTGTTTTTCTTTTTGTTCTTGCCTTGTCTTTTTCTGTCTTATTTTTGTTTTCTTTCTCCGGAGTTTTCTTCCCTATGGTTCTGCTTTGTTTTGTTGGTTTCTCGTGCCTCCGGGACCCCAGTCCTAGAGTTTGTCATCCTTTATCGGGAGTCAGACTCCAGACTCTGAGATTCTCCGCTGCAATTTCCTCTTTCCTTAAGGTGATATCATCGTAGGGAATCCCCAGGCCCGGAGTCCAGAGGTCGGTCTATCCAGAGTTTGCAGATGGAAAGGTACCTTGCTTTTTACCGCGGGTATAAATAGAAGTTACCTGTCATTTTCACATTTACCGTGGGTATAAATAGAAGTTACCTATCATTTTCACATTTACTGCAATTTAAACACTCAAGCAATCAGAGCAATTTCAGAGCGATTTACAGTGATTTAACAATAATCCAGTGCTAAACCTTTCCAGCATTTTTGAGCAATTGTGAGTGGTTTGTAGTGGAAGGTTGTGATCATTTGATATTTGGAGTTGTTGCAAAGCTTTCATGGAAGCTTCTTTCCCTCTCCTTTCTACATTCTCAGGTTGGTGCCTCCTCTCCCTTTGACTTTCCTTCTGTCTGGTGTCGTTGTTTTCCTTTGTTTTCGTTGTCTTTGCCTTTTTGTTTTTTTTCATCTTTCATTTCTTTCTGGTTGCCACCTGTTGGTGGGTTGGCTCTACTAGAGGGTTGTCCGCCCTCTATGCAGGTGTAGTTTAGTCTATATATAATGTAGAAATTTGTAGGTATTTTGTGCTTTGCCTGGTTTCTTGTAGATATTCATTCTGTGATGTATATATGTGTAAACTTGGTGTATATTTGTTGTATATCCATCTAGTCTGCATGTTTATATCCCTTGGCTCTGATGTATATCCTATGTGTATCCTACCAGGTAACTTAGCAAGCTCACCATGTTTCCCATGTCATTGGTTTTTCATCTGTAAGCTCGTTCCGAGCAGAATACCACCTGTTTGAAACTTGACTCTTGGCCGGTTCAAATAGGCAGTTTTCTCTCTCCTTTGTAAAACTAGCCTAGCCCTCATTTATGTCCCATGCACACATTTAAAATCTATCAAAGTGGCCTTCACTTTTCATGCATTCAGACAGTTGGCTCCACCGTCATCACCATAACTCCCATTTATTACTCACCCATGTGGTGCCCACATGGGTCTGACGGTTTGCCTTTTTGTACACATCTTTACCAACGGTTACTTCTCTGGGCTTCAAGTCTCCTACCATCACCCATCTCATGTCCTTCTTACCAAATGTGATAAAATTCTTGGACCTGGGTCGTTAAGCAAATTCCTAAGTTCATGATATGTATATGTGTGCTTTCCAGAGTTTTTGAACGAAACTAACTTTTTAGGGAAAGAAAACACCATGGTGGTAAGATGTTTGGACCCTGAAGTATTTATTTATTAATGCATTCTGATGATCACCTTGCCTTTCAGGTTTCTGGAGTATACTTTCAAATGTGTCTGAAGCATCCACATCCACACCACCTAAAAGTCTGGAACTTCCATCTACAGCAAGTACCAAGGTGTTAGTAAAATCTAAAATGGAGAAGGCTCTAGAAAAGATGCCTTTGAACTTGAAATACGTTAAGGATGGAGTCATCACGGGCTCAAAGATTGAGTCCAAGGTCCAGCTTTTTACCAACACTAGCGTCGGAACATGGCCAAAAATGTAGGCCTTGTTCAAAGTTATGTACATACAATGACAGGCTGGAGATCCTTTGGCCATTAAAATTGGAAACTCTGGGATCTTTAAGGTAGCTTGCTTCCCATGCTCGGTGCAGTCACCAAAGCTTATTCTCATGCTCTCATCTCCTTACAACCCATATGTTCGGGTTGTTACGCTCGCACCGCTGGAGCCAATAGGGTACCCCACTCCTTTAGTGTCTCTCGACCCTAATACCTTCTAGAGGAGCTTGGGAATCCTTCAATTTGCCAAGCCAACAGTGGTAACCCAGTTTGATGCCTTGGCCCAATTCAAGCAATTGGAGGAGGCGGCCCGCATATATATGAACAACAATTGGCTCAAAGCCCCAAAGAGGGACCCCAAGAGGATGAAGCTAGAGATCCCCAGGTCCAAATTTAAAGAGAGCATCTAGATGGGGATAATAGCACTATGCTGGGTCTTTGGGTAATAGCATGCCAGAGAATTTTATGGATGGATGTACTACTTCTTGCTCGACATAAGTACAGCCAGAGAGTTTTTTGACTGGGCGGCCATAATTTCAAATCATGTCAACTCCTAGTTCCTCCAACTAGCTAAGAAGAAATTTTACATGACTTCTTATGTTTTCTGGGCCCTAGCACAATAGAGACCCCACACCCATGGGCTACTCACCGACAGTGTACTTGGGCTTGGCTAAGATCAGAAGGCCCCCTGGGACTACTTCCCACATATTTAATGGGAGGCCAGTTTCCCCAATTTTTGTAGAGTAAACAATGCGTTCGTTTACTACCACCTGCTCACACCCACCCAGGATGTAGGATACCGCCTGTCCATAGAGGCGATGAATTTTTTCTGGAGTTATGGATATTATTATATATAATACTAGTAGCATACATATATAAGGGTGACCGGCTTCTCTGGGAAACCCTACTTGTTGCCCAAGCACAGCGGGCACAAGATAGTCCTCCTGGAATTTTCCAGGTAGATAATGGAGAGGCATGCTTTCTATGCCCTGAAGAAGGTGAGTAATATTCCATTCCCAATCACTTTTGGGAATTATTCATGCAGTCTAGCCACTACCAAAGAAGCAGACAATGAGCTAAAAAGCTATAACTTGGTAGAATTCTACTTGGCGCAGAAGCATTTCGATCTGCATGATAAGATTGCAGCGGCGCTTCCCCGAGCTTTAGAGCCCCATCAATACCATATGGAGGACTTTTGGGAAGACTGCTAGGATGATGTGGAGGTCCAGAGCTGGCACTACGTCAGGATGACCATGGGCATGATGGAAATATTAAAGCTCCAAAGATTCCCGGAGGACTTCTCAGACGTCGACTCCATGATAGATCCCTAGTACAAAGTAAAGGGGATTGATACATTGGCTCTCCCACCAGTAAATTGGGATGCCCAAGAAGGGTCCACCATTGAGGACTTCACCCATAAGGTGGTCAAGCGTAACCATGCTTACTTCAAGAAGGTGTGCCTCAGGAGTGTCCACAGAGCAGCCCAGCCAGTACCAAAAGAAACCCCGGGGGCTGGGACTTCTTCATAGGGAGTGGATAAAAGAAAAGGGATAGATACAACTCCTCCTATGTAAGAAGTCCCTATTAAAGAAAAAATAAGGAAATCAGTAGTAGCCTCCTAGGAAATGAGAGAGAACCTAATCACACGGCTGGCTACCCCGGTGCTCATGGCCGGACCTATTCGTCCTCCATCCTCCCCTTCACTAGCAGCCTTAATGGTTAAGGCAACAGGGGTGGATCTGACAAAGAAAGCAACAGTAAGGGATATGGGCCCTCCCTTGATTACCTGTAGAAGGAGGAGGCTTGAACCTAAGCCTAAGAAGGAGCCAAATCTAGGGATACTGCAGGCTCCACAAGTTGAAATCCTTTCTTCAGACTCCCCAGAGCTGGAGAAGGAAGTAGAACCTATCGATGTCTCAGACAACCCTCCTCCACAGGATGAGTTTGATGATGTTTTTACAATCAACAAGTTCGGTAACTTACAGGGGGACATTGAGCAGACGAAAAAAGTCCCAGTAGAAGAGGAATCTAAGGAACAAAGAACTACGTTGGAGCAGGAAGAGCTGATGGAAGAAGAAAATGAAATAGAGCAGGATATCACCTTCAAAGTTTTGGAGATGCAAGATGCGGGGGTGGACCAGCAAAAACTGAGTGAACAAGCGGCACCTGCTGAGGGAACCGGACCTATGGGAGCAATCGTAACCTCAACCACCATGTTCCAAGTGCCACTCCCTAGAGAAACCTTTGGGCAGGTAATAATCATGGCACAAATGTTGAATCTTTTCCCAGTTCCTCCCTTATTTCTAAAAGATGTATCAGGAGAAGAAGAGATCCCAGTGACTGAGGCCGAAGAGAAAGAACAAGAGAAGGAAACCCCTGGGACAACTGATGGAGGTCTAGACAAAGTTGAAGATGTCGAGGACAAGGCTAAGGAAACAAATGTCACCGAGGGAAATGTTCCTGATGAAGCCCAAAATAAAGAAAAAGGGGTGGGTGAGACCCACAGCACTGAGGAGGAACAACAACAGGGCACTAGGGAAGAACCAAAAGAGTAGACTTTGGGGAACAAGCCACCCCTGCCACCTCAATGGCTAGTGGAGAGAAATAAAATAAAGGCCCCGTCCACCCTGAGAGCTCACCTCTCTCTAGCTAAGATGATGGCCTAGGTCCAGGAGCCACCAAAGGCCAAGAAAGCCTGGATGGTTCATACTCTTCAAATCGGGCCAGGAGGAGAAATAGTTGTCATTGTTGCAACACCTACCCCAGACACTGATGAGGCGATGATAGAGGCTAGAGATTATGATATCACAGAGATATCACTGGTAAAGAGGGGAAAATAGGGCAAAGTAAACCTATTAAAAGAACCGGCTAGGGCGGTGGAGGCCAGATACAAAAAGGAGGCCCAAAGGCTCAAAGAAGAAAAGGAAAAGATAGTGAACCTCATGGGGTTGCTTACTAAGCTAGGCTGGCCTATTAGTGTCATTCCTCTAGAGGTCTCCATGTCTAATTCCCAATTACCACATAGCGACATTGACTCCCTATGAGCAATGAAGAAGAAGGCCCAAGCGGTTGATGAGTGGGTCGCTCTACAAGTAGGAAACACCCAGCGTTTCCTATTGTCCACCCTCTCAGATTTATGTGCTGCATGACACATTCTACATCAGGCAGAGACCATTCTTAATATATGGGAGGGAGACATGGAAAACTATGAGGCTTGGAAGGTAGAGCTGGAGGAGCTCCTCAACCTCAGGGAAGAGATGCTCTCTGAATCTAGGATTCTGGGAGAAGAATCATTTGAATTTGTGAGGACCCAACACTCCAGACTTGACCTCACATTGGAGGTACTCAAAAAACTAGTAGGGGCTCTACATGATAAAGTCAACATAGTGCAATATTATACAAATATGTACAAGGCATTTGTAGCAAAGGTCTCCGAAGCTGACCCATTCATCACTGATACGTGTACTCCAGAGGAATACATTCTAGGAAAATTTGATGAATTGATGGAATCCAAATACCAATCCCTAGAGGGACTGGATGGGACCCAAATGACAGGGCTAACTCATATGATCCTTAGTGGTCATGATGCAGCAAAAATGGCCGATGAGTTCAAAGATAATGTTCCAGAGCTTAGAGAACAAATTGAGGTGGCTAAGTACCAGTGGTCTTGCCTTAGAGAAATTGATGAGGATGGAATCTCCCACCTTCTCCAAACATTCAATGACAACAAGCAATAATAAAGTTTGTCTGGAGGCCGAAGAAAACCCAAACGTTCTTTATTCTTTATTCTTTTAGAACATAAGTTCCTGGATCCCGGAATCTTGGATCAAAAATTTTGTATTCTTTCAAGTGATCCATGTCTCAGTCCCCAAGGCCGACTGATCAATTTTAGAAGCGGTTAATAAAGGCTGTCAGAAGGTAGTTGGCTACATCAAGGAACATCGGATCAACAGTTGGTTTTTTGATAGATGGTCTTCTTGAGGCACCGCTTTAAAGGTACACTTGGCACATTAGAGACAGGGCACCACATTTCCCATTTATGAGGCATGTATCCTCGATCCCCAGGGATCTAATTTCTTCCTTCTCTTTCCTGGCTCTCCTCTTCAGGCTGATTCTTCCGCTCTACCTTCTTGTCTTATTCTTTTGACATGTCAAACCTATTCCATCTCAAGGTCTTTTGTAGGGAAGCGTAGGTAGTACCGGCCCCTGGATAATGTATTTTATTATAGCATACTGTAAAATAGGGTTAGGGTTAGGGTTAGATGAAAATATGTATAAATAGTAAGACCGACCCATTTCCAAGGGTCAGCAAAATTGATGATTTTGCTGTCCACAGTAATAGAAAAGCGGTTTTTCATTTCAGTTGTAGAGCTCAATGCTCCATTGTTTCACTTTCTAATAGTTAGACACTCCCCTGGAGCCACCATTATATCACACACGAGTGCTTACTGGAAGAAATATTAATGAAGGGAGAGTTCTTTGTAATGATGTTGTTGGCATTCAAACTTCTGAGTTAATGGTATTTTATGTTTCATATTCCTTATGTCTTCTGCTCTCATATTTCAAGTAGCTTAACGACCTCTTTTCTCTTGAACTGATGAAATACTAACTAATGGCTATATATTTCTTCAGTATTTAGTGTAGTATATCAAAGCATTATCAAAATTTTGAATGTTTAAACATAACTATAGATAGATGAAGTACTTTTGACCCTGCAGGATCTTTTTCATTTTATTTGCTAAGTGTAGAATGCTTGGAGAAACCTTAGCTTCCTGAATCTCTAGAGAGAATGAGTTGAAGAAACCAGCTATCCCCCTCAAAAATAGTCACTTCTCCCAACTGAGCCCCACACCGTCATGACCTAACACCCAGGTGCTTGGAGGCCCGGGGAATCTAACTTCCTTAGATAGCCTTTGCAGGCAAAGTTGGCCGGTACCCCCGATACCTGGTGACAACTTATGACTGTTGGTGGACCCAGTTAGCAAAACCCCATCAACAAAAACTGGCACTAGAAGGAGGGCATGAACTCATCCCCCTCTTGAGATTCCAATTTTACACCTCCTGAAGGTTCCCTGAGCTATAGTTTTAGGAGTCAAGCCTTCAGTGGGATTAGGTCTTTCTCCCCAGTGAAATTTGAAAGAATCCTTAGGTCTGCCCCAAACCCTAGAAGGTTTGTTGAACTCGAGCCTCCTGCTCAAAAGAAATGGATCCCAAAAACCACACCACCCACTATTGTCTAGGGGTCTAGCATACCTTAGAATACCCAAACTTCTCAGACAATCTTGGGAACCACCACTCAAACTACTCAAAATCTAGTTCTCCCAATGGCTGCATATTTCGGCAACACCGGGTCCCCAATGGGAACTTTTCTGAGTGCAATCAATGACTTACCCTCGCACCCAGAGAAGATCTGCCTATGATATGAGCACTTAGGTTCACGGACCATAGAAGATAATTTATAGGAATATAACGATGTCATGAACTAACACTGGATCTAGCATGAAGATTTTGTGACCCAGATGTTTCCCTTGTCCTTAGGGCAGGGCGAGTTAAACTGGTACCTTAACCTTCTTGCACACTCCATTAATAGTTGGCAGGACATGGAGGACACCTTCTTGGCTGCCTTTCACATACATGTGGACCCAGCCTGGTCCCATAGATAGTTCATCTCTATTAGGAAGGAACCCAATGAACCTCTTGCAGTGTTCAACCATCGATTCTAGTGCTCCTTGAAGCGGTGCACAGGCCCTTTCATTCCATCCCCAGAAGTAACCATACAGACTTATCTTAACACAATGGACCCCTTCGTTGCCACTCTCCTTTGGAGAAAAACCGTTGTGGGTGACCGGGACACTTTGGCGAAGGTTTACAACCTAGCTTTAGAATTATCCTGTGGTCTCAACAAATCCCCAGGCAGGATTGGGTAGAGCACGCCCTTCAGCATGATCCCCGGTGGAACATCGTATGCCGGGGGCTATAACCCCAATCTGGCAATAGGTACTCCCTCGATGGAAATGAATCCCCCACCACTGCTGATAGACCAACAAGCCCGATACCTTTATCCAACACAAACTTAGGTAGTACCAGGTCTGGAAGCTTTCCCTTGGAATCAGCCATAGCAGGTACAACAACCTCAGACACAACCATCTGGAGGGCCCTTCTTTCAGTCATCTATGATTGGAGGATTGTCACCCTCGACTCTGGCTAACACTACTGCCTTCCCGGGGAACCAACAACAACAACCGTCACACTGTGACACCAATACTCAGTTGACCGCCAAGGTTGAGTCCCTCCGGTGAATGTTGTATACCTTGACTATGGACATGGGTCAACTGAAGGCAGGGTCCTATGCACCCCAGAATTATAAGTCCTAGAGAGGGAATATCTTCTTCGGCCAATGAAACAACAATGTCAGGGGAAGGAACTTCAATAACGGGCCTCATCCCAATCAACAGCAATGGAACAATAACACAAACACCGGAGGTCCACCTCTGAACTAAAATGCCAACCAAAATGGTACTGGACCATCACATTTCACACTATTCACAGACTTCCAGCCCATGACTAATTGGTGTAGATTGCACGACACAAGCTCACATAATGAGGTGAATTATGCCATGTTGGAAAAGGTCATCATGATCTCCCAGCTAGACAAACAAAAGTCGCATGATGCTACTCCCCTAGAGCCTCCTATGCAGAGTCAACCCACAGTGCCTTCACCTGTGAGACCATCTTCTTTGGAACTTCCAGGGAAGATGAAGAGGAATCTAAATTGCATGGATTCTTTGATGAATCTATCCTGCCCTTTGAGGCCAATGCCTTCACCAACCCACAGACTCCATACAATACTCAAAGTCAGGTTGGTAAAGGACCAGCTTACATGCCTATGCCCCCTATTAAGGACACTCCTCCCTGGGATAACGCAACTGACCGGCCCACTCCTTTAAAAGGTTCTAGCTCTAACCAAGTGAAAGACCTAGCTGAGGGTAGTCACCAATTCCCAGGAGGAAGATTTGACATTACAAAGGTGTTAGAACAGACCACCACCTCCATGACCTTCATGGAGGTTTTGCTAAACTATCCCGAGAAAAAGAATTCTCTTCTGAAGCTCTTAGGAAACCCAAAAGTCATTAGTCGCCCACCCAAGACTGTCTCATTTGAGGATGCTAATGCAGCTATCTTTCAGGGAAATAATAAAGATCTTCCCTTCCTACTAGGCCTAAATATCCAAGGCAAGAACATACATAATTTCTTAGTAGACTCCAAAGCTTCAGGTAACATCATGCCCTTATTCATATGCCAGAAGCTCGGATTCCATCCCACCCCATCTAATGGTGTAGTGATCTAGCTGGATAAGACTGCCATGAAAATGGTGGGGGAATTGAAGAACATCTAGATATAGCTTATCTAGGACCCCAGGATAGCCAGCATAATCAATGTCCAAGTGGTGGATATCCCAGAGACTTATCGGATGTTATTAAGTCAGAATTGGTCTAAGTCCTTGAACAGATACTTTTTGACTGACTTCTCCCACTTATGGCTCCCCTGGGAAGGAGAATCAAACAAGATCTAGGTTGAAAGTGAACCCCAAATGATATAGGCCCTTACCAAGGTTGGGAAGGTCAATGAGGTCTTCTTCTCTGAGACTTCCCCTCGGGTATACCGACCCTTCTAAATTTTAACATTTGATTTCACCCCTGGGGAGGATCCTATAGTGCTGCAGAGAACCCATGACCTAGACAAAAGCTGAGAGTTGAGGTTGACTCTCAAGGTGCCAAAGTAGCCCCCGCCACACTCTTGTCTAACACTTGGTGCCGAGTACACTATCAGAAACATTTAGAACTTGAGTGTGGGCCCTACCTTTCAGTCGCTACCCAACACATCGACGCCTTCCAAAATAGAGAATGTTTAACTAATTCCCCGGAGCCCAATGTTCTTATGGGATGCACTCCTTTGGTGCCATCTCCCTAGGAATCCCAAATCCAAACTCCTCCAGAGGTAAACCCTACCTGCACGCCAATAGCTTGGGCGGAAGCTCCTCCCAAGTCTCCCAAAAGAAATCCAAAGGCTACTCTCACTCCCCAGCCCCGGAATGCAAACAATGATTTGTGGACCCTCAAGTTTGATTGGTCCCGATCCAAACAAGGCTGTGGGGCCGGGGTAGAATTAATCAACCCACAAGGGAAATCCTTCCTCTCATCCTACAGACTGCAGTTCAATTGCACAAACAATGTTACGGAGTACGAGGCTTTGGTCCTTGGAATTTTATTTGTGTTAAGAAAAGGTGTCACCCACCTCCGGGCTCTGGGTGATTCAGAGTTGGTTGTCAAGCAGGTCTGAAGTCAATATACATGTCACGACAACAGACTGGCCACATACTGTAATCAAGCTTGGAGCCTTATTGAATATTTTGATGCCTTTGGCATTGACCTCATTCCCCGGCGACGACACTATGTCCCAGATGCCCTTGCCATTTCTACCAGCACACTTGAGCCCATGGCCGACTTCTGTCTCTGGAGATTCTTAGTTGAGATGGTCCCCACCCTATCCATCCTAGATAATGTCACCCACTTTCAGGTTTTTGAGGACGATCAACATATCCTAGCCATCATGGCCAATGTTGGTGTCTTTGAAGACCAGGTAGTGGAAGAACAAGACCATGACAACACTGGGCAGGGTGACAAAGACGATAGGATCATAGACCTACCCACTAATACCATCCCAAAGGGGATGGTTGTGCTTGAACAAATCTTTGACTCTAACCCTGAGGCCCGGGAAAAGATGTCATCTCCCTCTGAGGGGGGAAAGTTTGAAAGGATAAACATCGGCCAACCCAGTGAAGAAAAGATGCCACATTGGCACCTCTTGCTCCCCTAAGGAGAAGGAGAAGATTCTCATGGTTCTTTGAGAATACATAGATGTAATCGCATAGGGATATGAAGATTTGAAAACATACGACACATCCATTATGACTCATACTATTCCCCTAAAACCTAGTGCTAAGCCTTTTCGACAAAAGCAATGACTCATCAACCCACTGATCAAGCCTCTAATTCGTCAAGAGGTAGAAAATTTTTTGTCAGCCTAGATAATCTTTCCAATCCGGCACACTATATGGGTTGCCAATTTGGTCCCTATAAGAAAGAAGAGCGGTGAGATTCGCCTTTGCATGGATTTCTGAAACTTGAATAAGGCCTCCAAGAAAGATAATCACCCTCTCCCTTCATTGGATGAGGTGTTACAGATAGTGAATAGATCCCAGATTATGTCATTCTTGGATGGGTACTCCAGGTATAACTAGGTCATGGTTAAGTATGAAGATAGGGAGAAAACAACATTTACCACCAAGTGGGGAATGTTTGCATATAGGGGAATGCCCTGTGGTTTGATTAACATAGGGGCCACATTTCAAAAGGCCATGGACATCGCATTTGAGGGCCTTGTGAACCAATGCATAATCATCTACATGGATGATTTGACCATCTTTTCCCAGGATAGGCGTGACCATTCTGCCCATCTCACTCAGATCTATGAGAGATATTGTCAGTATGGAATATCCCTCAACCCCAAGAAGTGCATATTCAGGGTCACCGAAGGGAAGTTGCTCGGGCATATCATCTCTGAGAAGGGCATATCCATTGACCCTAAGAGAGTTGAAGCGTTGCTAAACTTACAAATTCTTGACAGCAAGAAAGAGATGTGATCTTTCTTTAGAAAGATCAACTTTGTCCGGCGGTTCATCACTAGATTCGCCGAAATAGTCAAACCACTCAATAAAATGATGAAAAAGGATACCAAGATTGAGTGGAGTCATGAAGCAAAGTGGGTGTTCACCTAGATCAAATAGATAATAACAGAAGCACCCATCCTGGCTAGTCTGGACTACTCCCTTCCATTTTACATTTACTCCTTTGCTTCACCACATTCTGTTGCGGCAGTGTTGACTCAATAGGTTGAAGGGGAAGAATGACCAATAGATTTCATGAGCTCCCCCTTCAAGAACATTGAAGTTTAGTATTCATCACTAGAAATACAAGCCTTTTCTCTTGTTCACACCGTGAAGTAATTCTGACATTACATTCTCTGGAGCAAAGTGCATGCTATCATCCCAGACCAGGCCGTAAAGTCTCTATTGATACAGAGCGAGTTGGGCGAAAGATGGGAGAAATGGATGGCCATCCTCTAGGAATATGAATTAGAAATGCAACCCATGAAGATAGTCTAGGGCCAGGGATTGAGTTGAGCGATGGCAGAAGAGACTCCCCGCATAGAATGCCAAACTTACATGGTGGAGTCCATCACTCGGGACCCGTGGTATATAGAGCTAGTATATTTTCTACTGAATAACAAATGCCTGGAGGGATTACCTCCTAATAAAAACCATGCCTTGAGGATGAAAAGTGTTCACTTTGTGATCAAAAAATCCGCGCTTTACCGTAGGAACTATGAGGGAGTGTACCTCTGGTGCATCGACAGGGACCAAGTTGTGAAGATGATTGATAAATTTCATGGGTAGTTTGGAACTGGACATGGCTCAGCCAAAGCAACTACCCATCAGATCCTTTCAGATGGATACTACTGGCCCTGTATATTTAATGATGTTTACACTCATATTATAAAATGCCACACTTTCCAACCACGGCGCATCATGAGTGTAACCCGGCCATGCCTTTACAACCAGTCTTTGAGGCTAGGCCCTTCGCCCAATGGGCATTTGACTTCATCAGGGAAATCAACCCCAACTCGTCTGCCAATCACCGATACATTCTTACTGCTACTGATTACTGCACCCGGTGGTCCGAGGCTATACCTTGCAAGAATAACATGACAGATGTAGTTATCAAGTTCTTGGAAGAAAATATCGTCACAAGGTTTGGATTGCCCTTTGCTTTGGTATGTGAAAATGGTCTAGCATTTTCTTTGATGAAATTACTCAAGTGGACTTACAATCAAAGGATCACTTTGAAGTTTTCTAGCAACTATTACCCCCAGGGGAATGGTGTTGCTGAATCTATGAATAAAAATCTACTTGAAGTGATTAAACACCTGCTAGAACAGAATCCCTAGGGTTGGCATCAAAATTTGAAATTCACCCTCTAGGTGGATCGCATTCAAATCAAGGCCACCCTAGGAACATCCCCGTTTCATCTGGTTTATGGCCAGAACCCTATTTTCCCAATTAACTTATAGATCCCAGTTTTGTAGTTCATGCAAAAATTCAGCAGCCCAGATAACATTGTGAAGGTTCGGCACCTAAATCTGGTGCAAATGGAAGAATAGCGAGACATAGACCTTGAATATTTCACTCATCATCAAGCAATGGTAAAATGGTGGTTTGACCATAGAGCCCAATACAAGGCTTTTTAGATTTTAGACTTGGTCCTATTGTGGGACAAGGCCCGAGAAAAGATAGGAAAGCACACCAATTTCCAATGGCTCTGGCTTGGACCATATCTAATCTCATAAATTTGTGGGGAAAATACTTACTGCCTTAACACCATGACTAGGGAACCTATCCCATTTCCCGTCAATGGATAGTTTCTCAAACACTACTTTGAGTAGGGTAAGTCTGTCTAAAATTGTACTCTATGTAAAGCCCTCCACTTGTAAATACTTCTTTTTCGGTGCCTTGTTGGGAGGTACCGTGTCTTGTAAATAGTCTTGTTGGCTACCCTCTGGGGTAGTCCTCTTTTGATGGTTTTTGTTTTCATTTCTGGTTTTCTTTTCAAGCCCCGATATTTTGTTCTCTCTTGTAACGATTGGAATGCTTCGCATAAACCCTGGTCTTTGGTATGATTTCTGTAGCATGGTGAACTTAAGAATCTATCTTTAGCATAACAGAATTAGTCCGGTCTCTGGAGCTATTTTACAGGTTTGGTGGTACGTTCTAAGCAATCTCCATCAGGTTTATCTCTGGAAGTCTGGAAATCAGTGAAATAAAAATAAGGAACAAGTAATCGGACACACCGAGGATAAATCGGTTGTACTGGTTGGTTGACCCAAGTTTGAACTTTTAAAGAATTCTTTTTGGGTCTAGAGTTTTATCCCCTACTCAACATATGAAATAGGTGGAAAGGTGAAAGGAGTACCACCATAAAAATTAGCTAAGATTAAGCTTAATGGTGAAAGAAGTACCGCCCTCCCACCAAAAAATGTACAAAATAACAAGAAAAAGGGAAGTGGGATGAAGCTCCGGTCTTTGGAAAAAATGGACAAATCTGATGACTGGTTCAATGTAAT
Source organism: Thuja plicata (assembly GCA_018584345.1). Classification (NCBI taxonomy): domain Eukaryota; kingdom Viridiplantae; phylum Streptophyta; class Pinopsida; order Cupressales; family Cupressaceae; genus Thuja; species Thuja plicata. Next base: position 3,386,713 of record MU224413.1, read on the forward strand.
TAGTGCCTCTTCTCTACTCCTCCCAGAGGTCATTGGCTTTATTTCCTTCCAAAGCACACACTCCACCACTGATGAAAAGACTATGGGATGGATCCCGTGTGGCCGGATTTTCTTAGATGTGTTTCTCTTTGCCTGTCGGACACTTTGAGTAGTGACTTATTCTAGTTTTGCTAACCATAGATTCTATAGTTCTCAAATGTGCTAAGGAATTTGTCCTAGATAGTCACCATTTGTTATGACCTACATCCTTGTCCCTACATTTTGTGTGCAAAATGTCAGGTCCCCCTTTTTTTTGTTGTTTTTCTTTTTGTTCTTGCCTTGTCTTTTTCTATCTTCTTTTTATTTTCTTTCTCTGGGGTTTTCTTCCCCACGGTTGTGATTTTTTTTTTTGGTTTTTTGTGCCTCCGGGACCCTGGTCCTAGAGTTTGTCATCCTTTGTTGGGAGCCAGAATCCGGGCTCCAGGATTCTCCATCGTGATGTCCTCTTTCCTTAAGGTGATATCATTGCAGGGAATCCCTGGGCCCAGAGTCCGAAGGTCAGTCTGTCCGGAGTTTGCAGATGGAAAGGTACCTTGCTTTTTACCATGGGTATAGATAGCAGTTACCTATCATTTTTACATTTATCACAATTTAAACACTCAAGCAATTAGAGTGATTTCAGAGCGATTTACAATGATTTAACGATAATCCAGTGCTAAACCTTTCCGGCGTTTCTGAGTGATTGTGAGTGGTTTGTAGTGGTGGGTTGTGCTCATTTGATATTTGGAGCTATTACAGAGCTTCCATAGAATCTTCTTTCCCTCTCCTTTCTACATTCTCAGGTTGGTGCCTCCTCTCCCTTCAGCTTTCCTTCTGTTTGGTGTTGTTGTTTTCCTTTGTTTTCGTTGTCTTTGCCTTTTTGTTTTTGTTCATCTTACATTTCTTTCTGGTTGCCACCCATTGGTGGGTTGGCTCTGCCAGAGGGTTGTCTTCCCTCTATGTAGGTGTAGTTTAGTCTATATATAATGTATAAAGTTGTAGGTATTGTGTGCTTTGCCTTGTTTCTTGTAGATATTCATTCTACAGTGTATATATGTGTAAACTTGGTGTATATTTGTTGTATATCCCTCTGATCTATGTGTATATCCCTTGACTCTAATGTATATCCTATGTGTATCCTACCAAGTAGCTTAGCAAGCTCATCATGTTGCCCATGTTTTTGGTTTTTCATCTGTAAGCTTGTTCAGAGTAGAATACCACATGTTTGAAACTCGGCTCTCAGCCAGTTTCAAACAGGCGATTTTCTCTCTCCTCCGTAAAACTAGCCTGGCCCTCATTTATGTCCCATGCACACATTTAAAATTTGTCCAAGTGGCCTTCACTTTTCATGCATTCAGACAGTTGGCTCCACCGTCATCGCCATAACTCCCATTTATTACTCACCCACGTGGCGCCCACGTGGGTCTTGTAAGGAAACTCAGGTGCGAAAATAGCTTCCTACACTAATCTCTATAGGAAAGTATTGTGCAAATTATTTTTAAATCCTTACAATTTCAGATTCGTTAACTACTTCAACAATGATATTGTAGCCACATACCATGCATATAGAAAATAGAGAATGACACAATGATTTACCCTGGGGAAAACCTTTCGGTAAAAAACCCCAGCACTCCAAAACCTGCACAATGTATTATCTTCAACACAACGGTTACAACACACTTGCAATGCAAGTTCCTTCAGGAGACAATTGACACACACTAACAAATCCAGTAGCTCCAGATTATACCAACAATACACTCTTTTTCATATCCGTTTCTGTAACCCTAAAAAATGCTTCTATCATGCACTTTCCTTTTTAGGGAAACTTCCAAAGATAGCCGCATTAGGGTTTTACCATTCTCTGAGAAAATAGGAACCCTAAAAAAAATTTTGGGCAATGCCCCAAACCCCATGATTGTGGAAGAGTGTAAAGTACTCAACTTTATCAGTTGCCACATGTCTTACATGTCTTCACCTATCATTGAAATCTCCTAGAAATAGCTCTTATGTGTCATAGGAATCCGTCATAACCATTTTAGTCATGATCTCCTTACAAACCATTCAAGATGCCGACACATCAAGTGGAGTGACACATCAACATGCCAACTAGACATGTACACTCACACTTAATTACATTATTTGCAAGAAAATACATATTACAAAACAAATAATAAGAATAGGAA
>MU224413.1:3393434-3418086 GCA_018584345.1 Thuja plicata
TTACCCTGGGGAAAACCTTTCGGTAAAAAACCCCAGCACTCCAAAACCTGCACAATGTATTATCTTCAACACAATGGTTACAACACACTTGCAATGCAAGTTCTTTCAGGAGACAATCGACACACACCGACAAATCTAGTAGCTCCAAATTATACCAACAATACACTCTTTTTTGTATTCATTTCTGTAACCCTAAAAAATGCTTATATCATGCACTCTCCTTTTTAGGGAAACTTCCAAAGATAGCCGCATTAGGGTTTTACCATTCTCTGAGAAAATACAAACCCTAAAAAAACCCAGGGCACAATTGTGGAAAAGTGTAAAGTACTCATCTTTATCAGTTGCCACATGTCTTACATGTCTTCACCTATCATTGAAATCTCCTATAAATAGCTCTTACGTGTCATAGGAATCCATCATAACTGTTTCAGTCATGATCTCCTTACACACCGTTCAAGATGCCGACACATCAAGTGGAGTGACACATCAACATGCCAACTAGACATGTACACTCACACTTAATTACATTATTTGCAAGAAAATACATATTACAAAACAAATAATAAGAATATGAATTATCCAAGGTTGAGACACCTTATTCCTAACAAGTCTGACGATTTGCCTTTTTGTAGACATCTTTACCAATGGTTACTTCTTCGTGCTCCAGGTCTCCTGCTATCACCCATCCCGTGTCCTTCTTACCAAATGTGATAAAATTCCCAGACCTGGGTGGTTAATCAAATTCCTAAGTTCATGATATGTATATGTGTGCTTTCTGGAGTTTTTGAATGAAACTAACTTTTAAAGGAAAGCAAACACTAGGGTGGTAAGATCTCCAGACCCCAGAGTATTTATTTATTAATTCATTCTAACGGTCACCTTTCCTTGTAGGTTTCTGGAGTATACTTTCAAATGTCTGAAGCATCCACATCCTCACCGCCTGAAAGTCCAAAACTTCCATCTACAATAAGTACCAAGGCATTAGTAAAATCCAAAATGGAGAAGGTTCTGGAAAAGATGCCTTTGAACCTGAAATATGTTAAGGACGGAGTCATCGCAGGCTCAAATATTGAGTCCAAGGTCCAGCTTTTTATCGACACTAGCATCAGAACATGGCCAAAAATGTAGGCATTGGTCAAAGTTATGTACATAAAATGACAGGCTGGAGATCCTTTGGCCATTAAAATTGGAAACTCTGGGATCCTTAAGGTAGCTTGCTTCCTGTGCTCGGTGCAGTCACTAGAGCTTATTCTCATGCTCTCAGCTCTTTACAACCCATCTTTTTAGGTTGTTATGCTCGCACCACCGGAGCCAACAAGGTACCCCACTCCTTTAGTGTCTCTCAACCCTAATACCTTCTAGAGGAGCTTGAGAATCCCTCAATTTTCCAAGCCAACTGTGGTAACCCGGTCTGACGCCTTGGCCCAATTCAAGCAATTGGAGGAGGCGGCCCACATATATATGAACAACAATTAGATCAAAGTCCTGAAGAGGGACCCCAAGAGGATGAAGCTAGAGATCCCTAGGTCTGAATTCAAAGAGATCATCCAGATGGGGATAATAACACTATGCTGGGTCTTCGGGCAATAGCATGCTCAAGAATTTTTGAGATGGATGTACTACTTCTTGCTTGGCATAACTATAGCTAGGGAATTTTTTGACTGGGTGGCCATAATTTCAAATCATGTCGACTCCTAGTTTCTCCAACTGTCCAAGAAGAAGAAATTTTACATGAATTCTTATGTTTTCTTGGCCCTAGCACAACAAAGAGCCCACACCCATGGGCTGCTCACTGATGGCATACTCGGGCTTGGCTTGGATTAGAAGGCCCCCTGGGACTACTTCCCATAGATTCAATGGGAGGCCAATTTCCCCAGTTTTTGTAGAGTAAATGACGCGTTCGTTTACTACCACCTACTCACACCCACCCGGGATGCAGGATACTGCCTGTCCACAAAGGTGATGAATTTGGTCTGGAGTTACAAACATTATTATATACAATACGAGTAGCATACATATATAAGGGTGACTGGCTTCTCTAGGAAACCCTACTTGTTGCCCAAGCACTACGGGGACAAGATAGTCCTCCTAAAATTTTACAGGCAGATAATGGAGCTACATGCCTTCTATGCCCTGAAGAAGGTGACTAATATTCCATTTCCAATCACTTGTGAGAATTATTCATGCAGTCTAGGCATTGCCAAAGAAGCAGACAATGAGCTAAAAAGCTATAACTTGGCAGAATTCTACTTGGCACAGAAGCATTTCGATCTGCACGGCAAGATTGTAGCGGCGCTTGCCCGGATTTCAGAGCCTCATCAATACCATATGGAGGACTTTTGGGAAGACTGCCAGGATGATGTAGAGGTCCAGAGTAGGCACTATGTTAGTATGACCATGGGTATGATGGAAATATTGAAGCTCTAGAGATTCCTGGAGGACTTCTCAAACACCGGCTCCATGATAGATCCCCAATACAAAGCAAAGGGGATCGATACATTGGCTCTCCCGCAAGTAAATCGGGATGCCCAGGAAGGGTCCACCATTGAGGACTTCACCTGTGAGGTGGTTGAGTGTAGCCATGCTTACTTCAAGAAGGTGTGCCCCGGGAGTGTCCGCAGAGCAGCCCAACCAGTACCAAAAGAAACCCTTGGTGCTGGGACTTCTTCACAGGGAGTGGATAAAGGAAAAGGGATATATACAACTCCTCCTATGCAAGAAGTCCCTATAAAGAACAAATAAGGAAATCAGTAGTAGCCTACTAGTAAATGAGGGAGAACCTAATCACATGACTTGCTATCCCAATGCTAATGGCTAGACTTGTTCATCCTCCATCCTCCCCTTCACTAGTGGCCTTAATGGTTAAGGCAACAGGGGTGGATTCGGTAGAGCAAGAAGTAGTAAGGGATGCGGGCTCACCCATGATTATCTAGAGAAGGAGGAGGCTTGACCCTAAGCCTAAGAAGGAGCTGGAGCTGGGGATACCCCAGGCTCCACAAGTTGAAATCCTTCCTTCTGACTCCCTGGAGCTGGAAAAGGAAGCAAAACATGCCAATGTCTCAAACAACCCTCCTCCGCAAGATGAGTTTAATGATGTTTTTGCAACCTACATGTTTGGTAACTTTACAGGGTGACATCAAGCAGATGGTAGAAGTCCTAGTAGAAGAGGAAGCTGAGGAACAAAGAACTACGCCAGAGCAGGAAGAGCCAATGGAAGTAGAAAAGGAAATAAAGCAGGAAATCACCTCCGAAGTTCTAGAGATGCAAGATGCGAGGGTGGACCAGCAAAAATAGAGTGAATAAGCGGCACCTGCTGAGGGAACTGGACCTATGAGATCAAACGTAACCTCAGCCACCATGTTCCAAGTGCCACTCCCTAGAGCAACCTTTGGGCAGGTAATAACCGCGGCACAAATGCTGAATCTTGGCCCGGTTCCTCCCCTATTTCCAAAATATGTATAAGAAGAAGAAGAGATCCCAGTGACTGAGACCGAAGGGCAAGGACAAGAGAAGGAAACACACAGGATAGCTGATGAAGGTCCAGACAAAGCTGAAGATGCCAAGGACAAGGCTGAGGAAACAAATATCATCAGGGGAAATGTTCCTCATGACGAGGCCCAAGATAAAGAAAAAGGGGCAGGTGAGACCCACACCACTGAGGAGGAACAACAACAGGGCACCGGGGAAGAACCAAAAGAGAAGACTTTGGAAAAAAAGCCACCTCAGTGGCTAGTGGAGAGCAAGAAGAGAAAGGCCCTATCCACCCTAAGAGCTCACCTTTCTCTAGCTGAGATGATGGCCAAGGTCCAAGAGCCACCAAAGGCCAAGAAAGCCTGGACGGTTCATACTCTTTGAACCGGGCCAGGAGGAGAAACAGTTGTCGTTGTTGCAACACCTCGCCCAGACACCAATGAGGTGATAGGAGAGGCCAGAGATTATGATATCATAGAGATATCACTGGGAAAGAGGGGAAAAAAGGGTGAAGTAAACCTGTTAAAATAAGTGGCCAGGGCGTTGGAGACCAGATATGAAAAGGAGGCCCTAAGGCTAAAAGAAGAAAAGGAAAAGATAGAAAACCTCATGGGGTTTCTTACTAAGCTGGCCTGGCCTATTAGTTCCATTCCTCTAGAGGCCTCCACGTTCGATGCGCCATTACCACAAAGTGACATTGACTCCCTACGAGTAATGAAGAAGAAGGCCCAAGCGTTCGATGAGTGGGTCACTCTACAAGTAGGAAACACCTGGCGCTTTCTAGTGTCCACCCTCCTAGATTTATATGCTGCATGACACTTTCTGCATCAGGTGGAGACCATTCTTAATATATGGGAGGGAGACATGGAAAACTACAAGGATTGGAAGGTAGAGCTGGAGGAGCTCCTCAACCTCGGGGAAGAGATGGTCTCTGAATCTGGGATTCTGGGAGAAGAATCATTTGACTTTGTGAGGATCCAACACTCTAGACTTGCCCTCACATTGGAGGTACTCAAAAAATTGGTAGGGGATCTGCATGATAAAGTCAACATAGTGCAATATTCTTCGAATATGTACAAGGCATTTGTAGCAAAGGTCTCCAGAGCTGACCCATTCAACATCGATACATGCACTCCAGAGGAATACATTCTGGGAAAATTTGATGAATTGGTGGAATCCAAATACCAATCCCCGGAGGGACTGGACAGGACCCAAATGATAGGGCTAACTCACATGATCCTTAGTGGTCATGATCTAGCAAAAATGGCCGATGAGTTCAAAGATAATGTTTCGGAGCTTGGAGAACAAATTTAGGCAGCTAAGTACTAGAGGTCCTACCTTAGAGAAATTGATGAGGATGGAATCTCCTGCCTTCTCCAAACATTCAATGACAACAAGCAACAATAAAGTTTCTCTGGAGGCTGGAGAAAACCCAAATATTCTATATTCTTTATTCTTTCAAAATTTAAGTTCCTGGATCCCAGAATCCCAGATCCCAAATTTTGTATTCTTTCAAGTGATCCGTGTCCCGGTCCCCGAGGCCAACCGGTCACTTTTAAAAGCAGTTAATAAAGGCTGTCAGAAGGTAGTTGGCTACATCAAGGAATGTCAGATCAACAGTTGGTTTTCTAACAGATGGTCTTCTTGAGGCACTACTTCAGAGGTACACCTGGCACATTGGAGACAAGGCACTGCATTTCCCATTTATGAGGCATGTAGCCTCGATCCCCGGGGATCTAATTTCTTCCTTCTCTTTCCTGGCTCTCCTCTCAAGGCCAATTCTTGTGCTCTACCTTCTTGTCTTATTCTTCTGTCAGACCTATTCCATCTCAAGGTCTTTTGTAGGGCGGCCCAGGTAGTACTGGCCCCCGTATAATGTATTTTATTGTAGCATACTGTAAAATAGGGTTAGGGTTAGATGAAAATGTGTATAAATAATAAGACCGGCCCATTTCCAAGGGTTGGAAAAATTGATGATTTTGCTGTCCATAGTAATAGAAAAGCAGTTTTTCATTTCAGTTGCAGAGCTCAATGCTCCATTGTTTCACTTTCCAAAATTTAGATGCTCCCCTGGAGCCACCATTGTATCACGCACCATTGCTTGCTAGAAGAAATATTAATGAAGGGAGAGTTCTTTGCAATGATGTTGTTGGCATTCAAACTTCTGAGTTAATGGTATTTTATGTTTCATGTTCCATATGTCTTCTACTCTGATATTTGAAGTAGCTTAACGACCTCTTTTCTCTTGCTACTGATGAAATACTAACTGATGGCTGTGTATTTCTTCAGTATTTAGTGTAGTATATCAGAGCATTATTGACGTTTTGAATGTTTAAACATAACTATAGATAGATGAAGTACTTCTGACCCTGCAGGATCCTTTTCATTTTATTTTCTAAGTGTAGAATGCTTGGAGAAACCTCACCTTCCTAAATATCTAGAGAGAACAAGTTGAAGAAACTAGCTATCCCCCTTGAAAATAGTCACTTCTCCCAATTGTGCCCCACACCATCGTGACCTGACACCCAGGTGCTTGGAGGCCCAGCGAATCTAACTTCCCTAGATAGCCTTTGTAGGCGGAGTTGGTGGGTACCCCCGATGCTCGATGACAACTTATGACTATTGGCAGACCCGGTGAACAAAACCCCATCAACAGGACATAAGGAGGTCCTCCAACCTTGAAAAGGATGAAACACCGAAAGGGTGAGCCCTCACCTTTCGGTGTTTTGGTCTTTAAAACTTTAAAAAGGGAGGAAATCACAAGAATTCAAGGTTTTGGCCTCTGAAACCCTAAAGTGGGTGACGTCACACCGTGAGCTATAAAGTATCCCAAGCACTTTTTTCCCCCCTTTGTCTTTTTTATCCTCCTATTTTTTTTCCAATCTCTTTGCGTGCTCGCTCCTCACCTCCTCGATGTTCATCATGTTGTTTCGACCCTCATTGCGATCAATAACCTTTTGGTCTCCCCCTTTCCTCCCGCCTTTGGAATTAGGGTCTTTGTTATTTTCCTTCCCTTGTTTGTTTTCCTTTCAGGGTTAGGGTTAGTTTTTTGTTTGTTTGGTTCTTGTGCTTGTCTATCTTTTTTTGTTAGGCCATTTTTTACTCCCTCCTAGGTCTCTAGGTTTTGCACCCTTTGACCTCTGCACGATTCTTACTCTGTCTTTCTTGCTTTTTTCTTTTTTCCCTTTCATTTTTTAGGGTTAGGGTTTTCATGTCACAGCTAAGTTATATTTTTTCAGCCTTTGAAAGGATTAAAATAGCCCCCTCACCAAAAAAAATTTACTAAGTGTAATTTTTCACTTTTGGACATTTGGCATTTTGCATAATCGGACACCACTAAAATACCGAAACTCTGAAACCCCGAAGACAAGGTCACCCCTCCTATAAATTTTGGCATTAATGACTCTAAAAATTTCTTTAGACCTTTGCAAAATGAAATTCTGAGATCCAATTCATCATTCCCTCGAGTCTTTTCAGATTTCAGGATTTCACAGCCTAAATTTTTGCACTGTTTTCGCACTCCACAAGTTCAAAAATACTCTCTTCTCTATAGCCTCATTCCTCAATTTTTGGCCTTTTGTACCCCGATGTTGTCTTCAAAGTCCATAAGTTCAAAAAGATCTATATTTTTCATTTCTAGCTACTTGAGGGCCATCAATTTCTAGCTTTCTTAGTTATAGTGTTTGTTTCTTTCCTATTGTAGTAGTTTCTTCAATAAAGATACTAATATTTCCATGTTTCCTCATAGGAATGACTGAAAAATGAATAGGATCACCAATGAAGTACTTGTTTAAATTATATCACCCCCTTCCAATATTGGGAATCAACACCAGGAAATCATAGATACAAACATAAGGTACATGGATTGGAATGAATTCTTGGTGAGGTATTCCCAACCAGTAGGTAGAAATGAAGATTTCACCTCCTTGGTCTTGTCAAGCCCTATCAATGTAGTAGCACACCTAGTGTCGATCATGTCCTCTAAGCTCATCATGACATTTTCCAACCACTACATACCAGAGGAGAGGGTGGTTAAAAATAGATATGGATAGGTGTTTCTTGACCTCAGGTCAGAAAACATTGAAGATGTCTTCCATCTTCAGAAAGGTGTGGATAAGTTCTATGAATTTTCCATAGAAAAAATCTTGAGATGGTTCAGAAACAAGACCCAAGAGTCCTATGAAATTTCAAATCAAAATTTTCTTCTTTAGCCTCTCCCAAAGAATAAACTAGACAAAATAGACCTAAGAAGGGGGTACTTGAAGGATGACATCCAGTTGACAGTCACAATGATAAGACGAGTATATGGACTACCTCAGTGCATCCAACTCAAGAGTTGGATGATCTTGTTAATAGAAAAGATGAAGAACCACAAGGATAGATTTGATTGGGCCACCATCCTGAGCGATAAGTTGGATGAGCAACTAACTACTGTAAAGCACAATCCCAAGTTTTACATGACTTCAAACATAGTGTACCTACTGGACACCCAAGTAGACTATCCAAGGCTTACAAAATGGGGAGCCTTTAGTTAGCTAAATGCATGGCCCTTCACTTCCTACCAACAATTGATAAGAAGAGCTGACATTCCCAAAAATATCTTAGATTATAGAATAGTGCTAGAGCCACTCTATAATATTGACAAAATATACAATAGGCCTATCTTGAATGCAAAGATAGACAAAGAAGGGAATGGAAACATCCAATTCAAAGAAAGGAATTTAGTCAAATAAAATATGGCATGGATCAATAAGCCTTATCAAATGGTTCCTACTCCTATACCAACACAAATGGATCCACCCAAGAAGGCAGAAAAGAAACATGGAGAGAGGCTCGTAGTGCCCCAGGTTAAGAAGTCCCCACCCCAAAAAATGGGAAGAGTATATGGGAATGAACAGTAGCGGAATATGGTTCCAACCCTAGGAACAATACCCCAAGAACCAAGATGACAGGGAAAATAGGTCCTCCTATTGGACAATCACAAGCCACCCAAGGAGAGGGCCCTACCACTTCTATCTCTTCTCCTACTATCACTAGAGAAAGAAAGAAGTTTTACAAGAGAAAGAGAGGTTCTCCCTCTCCCCAATTAGAGACTCTGCAAGAGGAACCAGAACTGGAAGATGTTCCCTTAATAAGAAGGACAAGGTCTTGGGAAACCACTCTAAGGAAAAATGAGACCATAGAGAAGCATACATAGAATCAAAAGGAGTAGGAAAATCCTTCAGATGCTTTTGGCTCACATGAGTTCCTCATGTTAGATTTTGAGGGCCTACAAGGTTTTGTAGATCAAGGAAAAAATACATCTAACTCCGCGGAAGGGATTAATATAGAGGCACAGGCACCCATAAATTCATAGGTTGTGTCCACTCCACCTCCATCCCATTTTATGAACCCTGCACTAAATGTGCCTCTCATAGGATTGGATTCTAGCACCAATCAAAGGGAAAAAACTCAGGATACTAACATTTCCCAGAATATAGAAGGGGACAATGTTGTAGGGGAAAGTGTAGCACCAAATCTACCACCTTACATTCCTACTCCACCACCCTCTCTCCCAACTCTCACACCAAATCCACCCCCTTCCATTTCCACTCCCCCACTTGCAGTGCAAGTGCCTACTCCACCACCATATATTCCTCTACCTTCCTCTACCCCGACTCCCCAAGTGTCGGTAAGTACACAAGCTACACCTCCCCTCAAGACCACACTGGAAACTATGGTAGGTCTTAATACTGAGATATCAATGAGTTATTCCAAGCATGATGGAAAAGATAAAGATAAACATGATGCCACAAGGGAAGAAGAGAAGGGAGAGGAAGAGAGAGAGGAAGGATGAGTAAATTTTGGAGGAAAGGGGAGAAGAGGGTGAACATAAAGAAGAGTTAGATAAAGAGGAGAGGGTGACCCCTAGTCCATAGAGATTTTCTTCAATCCTTCACATTGCCCCATATGAGCTAGTTACCGCCTTTAGTAAACTCACTTGGTTCACTAAAGAGATTCATCCTAAAAAAGGACTTACACAAATGAAGAGGATCAAGAAGACACAAATATGTCATTCTTAGGGAAAGCATTCAATCAAATGGAGACTAAATACTAGAAATAACCATGTCATACGTTACTCAAGACACCAAGGGTCACTGGAAGGAATGGGTTGTAGTTATCTCTACCAACACATCTCAAGTGTAGATAACCCCAGAAGATTATACATTTGAAGAGGTGGACCTAGGATAACCAACAAGAGAAGGAAGTAAGACTCTAGCAGCTTTAGGGCTCAAACATGCTCTAGGTTTCATGAGAAAAGATGGAGAAACTATTAAGTCCCTAACATAGCAGAATGAGGCTCTGAAGAAATTCATCCATAAAATGGAGGGTCTCATTGACCCAAACTTCTCAGAGGCATCATTATAGACCATACTAGAGAAGAATGTTACTCCAGACTTGCCAACAGGTGTAACCTACTCTTTCATTCAGGAAAGTGCTAATTGGAAGAACAATTTTGAACAATGGGGAGAGAAGAAGAGGATTAGGGATATATTCTAGAAATTTAGGGTTATACTTAAGGAAGCCACTAATTTTCCAGATCTTATGGAAGGATATGGAGGGTTAGATTGTAAGTTTTCCCAATGGTGATCAACTCTCCATGATCTAAAGATAATCAGGAAGCAACACTTCTAGATATTGGTCAAGATATATGAAGGTGAAGAGATAGAAAACTTTAGTACTTGGACCAAAAGTATAGAAAAATTTACAAAGGTCCATGAGAAATGTTTGGAGAAAGTGCATCAAAATCATAAGGAAATTATGGAATGGGTGGAAGAAATAGAGAACTTTTTCATAGGTATTGACTTAGATTTATACCAAGATGAGGATAGGAAAATCCTATGCCTAACTGAAGAAGTGATACAACAATTCAAAGGTATTCTTGAAGTAGTTAGCACCAAAGAGGGCCTATGACAACTTTTCTATTCTAGAGAAGATATGCAAAAGATGTGTGAAAACAAAGAAGAGATCAAGGTCTTCACTTCTGAATTGACCATTTTCAGAGAGAAGAAAGAACAACACATTGCTAAAGTGAAAATACAAGAAGTAAAATGTGAGGAAGTATAGGAAATAGTATAGAGATTGCAAGTTGCTCATCCAGAGGTGTTCACAAACTAACTATTCAGTCCAAAATTAGCCATTTTTTGAGAAAATAATTCTTCCATACTTATCCATTTTCCAAAGGCTAGTTTTTTGGCCTCCGAAAGTCCAAAATTTTGGGGGTCCCAAATTTGGTTCCATACTTAGTCAAATTTGCACTTGGCAATTTTTGGGGCAAAGTTTAGGGTCTAAATTCTGGGCCATTTCAGCATGAACAATTTTTTGTATGAAAATGGAACTTAAGATCAAATGGATGCACAACTAGAGTTCATTTTGCAATAATTAAGGGTATTCTATTAGCTCACACCTTGAAGACAACCCCAGATGAAGATTCCAAGGGAGAACTTAGAGATCAAGAAGAAGACTCCAAGTACAAACAAGAGAACTGCAACTCATATATTTCTTCTTTCTTAACAAGTTTGACCCTATTTTCACAGGAAAGCTAATTTTCAATGGATTAGGGATCCATGAAAGTAGTTTAGTATCAATTTAGTAGTAGCTTTCTTTAGCAAGATTCATTTTTAGTTTTATTTCATTGTTTTGAGACTGACTGATGCCCTAGCTTTTGGGTTCAAAGTTTATAGATAAAAACTCTATATATTATAAGAAAAATAATGTAAAAGGGTCAGGTTCTTGATGTAATAAATATCTACATTTAGTGCTTCATTCATGGTGTGATGTTTTTCTTCTATCTATGCAAACTAAATGATTGTTTCTTTTCTTATTCATTCCTTTCAAGGAGCCAAATGTGGTTATTGTTTTCTCAAATATGCGATTCTTTAAATTGGAGTTTGTTGCTCTTCATCTACCTTGGTGTGATGAATGTATGGGAAAGATCATCTTTTAGGTTCAAGGATAAATCTGTCTCATGTGTGTGCACATCTTGGTGAATTCAAGTTTTGATATATTTGGAAAATCTTGCACGCGTAAATACATTTTCTCTCCAAACAATTGCATCCATTGTGTATATAATTGTGACGTGGTCTAATTTATATCTAGTGGGTTTCACCAAATTTCTCTGTCATTCAAATTCACAAGGAATGATTAACGATGGTTTGTGTCTATTAGGATTTCATTTTTCAGAAAAATTTACTTTATTCTTGTTACCCCTCTTTTAATTTCTTGTCATAAATATGAAGTAATTAGAATCATCCTTAGTTTTAAGCATAAATTGGCATCATTAGTAAACTATATCCTTTGATAAATTAGAAAATACAGAAAAGTACTAAAGTTGTTTTACAAATTGATGTCTTGAAAGTACCAGAAAAGGTCTCCTTGTGAACATTCACATTTATCTTCAACCGAGTTACCAAGCAGGTTGTACCATGACCACAAAGAACCTTGGGAATAACTTCGTTATTATTTCAAGAGAAGAAATTGAATGTTGAGATCCTAGCAATTGACGTGTGTAAAAACAATGCTCAACAATACTGATACACAAATGACCACATACAAGGTCAACTAATGAAACCTGCATCACCATTTCATCAATCACATGGATATAGACATTCCACTAATGAGTCATCTCACTACAAGAAAATGGGTGATCAATCCACAACCTGCATGACTCTTGATCTAAGCAATGAATAATGTAGTGCATTATAATGTTAGTATATTAATCAAAGAAATATGAGAGAGACAATGAGAAAATAGAAGAACATGTGACTCAATCACCAGTAAACATTTGATTTGATTAGCCAATCCTATCTACACTTATGAACCATTCAAGTAATGAACCACTAAGGATATATTAAAGTAAACCAATATTAACATTGACATATTCTAAATAATAATTTGAACTAAGGATTATGAGTGAGAAAAAAATATTTCCTACCAAATATATGAGAAATTTAAAAAAATTCAAGAAGAATTTCAAGAACAACATCCTCACCAAGAGAAAACACAAGTAATGGAACACGTTGATAAAAATAAATTGAAGTAATTGCATCCAATGCAACTTACAAATGGAAAAGTTTATAAACATCAACTGAAGTAAGTGTATCCCAGTGCAACTTACAAATGGAACAAGTTGATATACATCAACTAGAGTAAGTGCATCCTAGTGCAACTTACAAATGGAACAAAGTTGATAAACATCAATTGAAGTAAGTGCATCCCATTGTAAATTATAAATGGAACAAGTTGATAAACATCAATTAAATTAAGTGTATCCCATTGCAACTTACAAATGGAACAAGTTGATAAACATCAACTGAAGTAAGTGCATCCCAGTGCAAGTTACAAATGGAATAAGTTGATAAACATCATCTGAAGTAAGTGCATCCTAGTACAACTTACAAATGGAATACATAAAAGATGCAATGATAGATCATATAAAATCTAATAGCAATTAATGCTATAAAATGAAATAATCCATTGGAAGGAAATGTTGTATGATTACTTTAACAAATTAAAAATGAGCAACATTAATGACATAAGGTAACAATTTAAAATACTAAAGAAAGAAATACCCCCTAAAGATGCACTATACAACTAAAAAGGGCTAGTAACATTATGAAAAATTATAAATGCATGACGGGATTGATTACCATTATCCTTCTTAGAATTAGAAGGTTGATGATTTTAATTCTTGGGCCTTTTATCCTTTTGTGTCTTCCAAGCATGGCTATTTGAACTATTCAATTTAATTTGTGAGATTAAATTCATCATTATGCGACAAAATAAGCTAAAATACAAGAATCTATATGTTAAAATAAACCCAAAAAGTGGAATTTAACGTAAATGATATAGGTTAATTTGCAAGTAAATTAAAAATTAAAAAAATATTTAAAATTTTGTTTAAATGATACAACGGATTTTTAGAGCAACGAATTTACAGAATAGCAAATGGAATATGATTATATAGATAAAATGTATATTGGGTTAAAATGATATTAAATAATAATAAGTGAAAATTTTGTTGTAACGTTTAAACTTTTTGATAAGTAAAAATATTGAACAAATTTGTTAAAAAAGAAAAAGAAGCTAATGACAAGAATGAAAGACGGAATCTAATGACTTAAACAAATTGATTGAAAAATTGTAGTATAAGATCTAAAAAGTGGGATGATTAACAATAAGAATTGTAACAATGCATTAATTAATTAAATAAGAAGATTAATCGATTCAAATGAATGAACAGTCAACGAGAATAAAAAAATGTCTAATGAAAATAGCTAATGTGCTACAATCAAATGACTAAAAATCTGCACTAATAAAACAAGAAAACAGTCACAGATATTATACCAAACTAGTAGAGAAGCTACTGAATGTAACTAAAGAAACAACTCAAGGAATAATGGACAGAGTTGTAGGAGGTTACACTAAGTATAATGCAAGAACTTGAGATTCCTCTTTGCCAACTAGTTAACAGAATATAGAGAGCATCCACGACTTTTATTTCCAATGAATGACTTCTCAACAATAGCAAAAATATATTTGGCCACCCATCTTGAATGAAAACATCACCCCAGTAGCAGGTATGTAGTAGTGTAAGGAGCTATGCAATATAGGACTTACATCCACTAGCCCTAAACACACAAAAAATAAACCATAAACAATAGATATCTGTTGACTCCACAAAGATTAGATTTAGAAAATCTAGTCATGAATTGACATGTAATCTAATCAATGATTCAAATAGCCAAATCACTCTAAGTAATTGGGAATGGGAGAAGGGAGGTTGGGTAAGGCATGCAGAATGAAGGTAGAACAACCTAGAAACTGCATAACGAAGAGTGAGGGAGGGAGAGATAAGGGTATGCAAAGGAGAGAAAGGAGAGATTTGGCTAGGAGAGGAAGTAAGCAGTGTGACAATAAGGAGCTGTGTGAAGTGAGGTGAGGAGTTGGTTTAGATTATGCCCCACTTTAGTGCAAAAATGCAGCTGGCTAAGGATTGTAAGGATAAAGCATTGAGTGAAGGGGTTGTACTAGAAGGTAAGGAGAAGGTAAGGCTATGTGAGCTGCTAGGGAGACAACAAGAAGAGTTTCATGAGAGATTGAATCTTTGGAGACAGCCCATAAAGAAAAGAGAAAACAACAACAGAAAAAAATTCAAAAATCTTTCTATGAGAATCTTGAATATTAAAGTAGTGAATCTTGAGGATTAGAAGTTTATTTGCCTACAATTTTGACCAAAATTTTTCATCAATATATCACGGTTTGAGTTAAGTAAGGACATGCATGAGAAAGCATTTTGAAAAAACCATCAATCCAATAAGCTTTGACTGCGTTAGAATAGACAATAAGAGGAGAGAATAAATAATAACAAAGATAGATTTTAAACATATAGGGAAAAGCGAGGAGAGTATATAACATCAAATAGAGATATTATAAAAATATATATTTAAACAACAAAGAGTAACTTTTAGTGTGTTAGAACATAGATAAATGAGAATAACCTGTAGAGTGATAGAATAGAACAAATGAGAAAAATGCAAACCCTTGCAGTCTCTTGATAGAGGGAATTATTAGATATAGATAAACAAATAATAAAAAATCAAGTTTGGTGGTGAACCATCCAAACAAAAAATATTTCAAATCCTAGAAACTAAAACCAGAGTTGCAACAAATGTTAGATCGAAAAAAACCTGTAAACACTCAAAACAAGGAATAGCTAGCTCTAATACCATGTAAGAAATATTCAAAAAAATGAAAAGATCTTAAGGAAAGAATCCAAGTGAGTGAGAAAAATGAGGAATATTACCATAACACAATGAATAAAACATTGCTTCAAGAACTATCACCAAAACCATCAAGAAGCTCAAATATCAACACAGTGAGACAATATTTTTGAAAGAGGAAAAATAAGAAAAACCACTTGTGAATATAATATGAATGAGGAAAAAGTATTAGAGAGAGAGAGAGAGTCTTTACAATAGCTACATCATAGATCATTCTTAATTGTTGCATTGTAAGAAATGAGAGAGGAGCGTCTATTAAATAGAGATGAGTGATGGAGTTAAAATGTAACTCCCATGTTTTATGAATTCCACATTCATATTAAGTGTGTGCCAAGTGTCAGAATCATCTTAAAGAGGAATATCTAATTTCCTTATTATAGGAATTACAAAAATGTGATGTATTTCCTCCCACTTGGACTAGAGGACAAAATACAATTTAGGATACCTTGGTTTATCCTAATTTAAATAATACACCAGGGAAAGATTATTAATTTTAATAGTTCTACTCTGCTTGAATTTTATTTTTTTCTAGAAAGCTTTAAAGAATCCCCATAATTCTTTTGATACATATTCTTTTTTAATCCTATAATACTAACTAATTTGAAGTGAAAATGGTACATTCTTATCTCATACAAAATTTCTGTTTCCCAAAATTAAATTTAGAAAATAGAAGAATATGTGAATTATCAGAGATCCATATTTGAATATTTGTGTTTTTTCCTTCTTAATTTTCTTCAAATTATCCATCAAATTCTCTCTCATAATCTCACAAACATCTATTTGTGTATTCTCTTTCAACATTATATAGGCATTATAGATGATGGTAGTAGAAATAGAGTTTATCTTGCTCTTGTTGTAAAACTTTGTAACCTAGTACCACAGATGAAAACTTTACATATTTTTGCTTGATATCTTCTAGGGTCATAGCTCTCTGATCCAATTTTGATTCAGTCATCTATGTAACCAAATATTTCTTTGAATTTCTCAAAGTAGGTACATCGCCTATTTTAGTGAAACATATTACTGCTTCCAATACCACTTTAGTAATTTTGCACGGTTTGTCCTCAAGCCACAAAAACTAATCGTGAATTCTAGGCTCAACATAATTCATATCCACTCTAGTTCCTAGTAAAGATGTGAAAATAAACATACTACCCCATTTTTATTTCTCCAACATTCTTGTACTAATCCTTCAAGGTTCTATTCATACATAATGATTTGTATTGCCTCTGAATATCTTCCTCTACTAATTCTTCCAATTTAAAATGAATATAGGCCCTAATATCTTCAAAATGTAAAAATCCATGCAAAACATGTGAAAATGCTCAATCAAAATCATCTTCAGTGGATTGTGTGAGTGTTTATTGAAATCATATCGATTCCTCTCCTTAATATCAATTACCATTGGTGTATCCATCTCTATTGATCAATTCATGAAGATATGAAGTGATAAATACCATTTTGATGAATATTAGGGTTTCTCTGTAAATCATTCTCTAGAT
This sequence comes from Thuja plicata, assembly GCA_018584345.1. Taxonomy (NCBI): domain Eukaryota; kingdom Viridiplantae; phylum Streptophyta; class Pinopsida; order Cupressales; family Cupressaceae; genus Thuja; species Thuja plicata. The sequence goes on from MU224413.1 coordinate 3,410,230, forward strand.
ATCATGGTGCCAAATGATATCCAAATATATCCTTTAATCCTTCCAATCAACTCAAAAAAGTAAGTCCACAATAAATGTTGTTCATACCCTAACTTATAAAGATGTGTCCATAAATACCATAAGATCTATCTGTGATTCCGAAAACTTCCATTCTTTTAGATGAGATTGATAGCATAGATTTCCAATTCTATCCTTCTCCTAGTTGTATCAATCACTGACATGAATTATGATAATTCAAGGCTGCATTTGAGATTTTCTATGAAATTTCCCCTTAGGTTTTCAGTCAAATTAAGTAGATGAATACATCTCCACACCAAGAGATGGTGTGAACTGATCTGTAGAATTGAAATTAATTCTTTCCTTACCCATTTATTTCTCATTTCCTTCCTAACTTCATCAACATCAATATCTTTTCCTTTACTAACATTTCTTACACTGTTCTTCTCAACTGATCCATTCATTGTCATCCCAACATTATTATATGTAAATGTTTAGCTATATTATGAGAATGATTACATTTGTAACATATAACATTTTTTTTACATACCTCTAATTATCTCAGTTTGTCTTCAGTCTACTTTCCTTTGAAATGTGTCCAAATTTATTACATTTGAAAGAAGTAATGTGTTGACAGTTCACAAGATTTTTTATTTTGGATCTACATTCATTTACTTTGTGACCATAATTTTAACAAGTGAAAAAATAGCCTGAAATTGTTTTATTCTTTCTTTTACACTCTTTTTCTCTGTGTGAAAATATGTTGTATGTATATAATCTTCCATTGAACATGTGCATAGTAGGTGTCTTCGTAGGCTCTTCGATCCTTTCTTTTGAATTTCTACTTTTGTGTCTAGTTCCAAATCTTTCACCCTTTTGAAATCCAAAACCTTGGTTCTCTCCAAGTGTTCTTTTCCTTGAAATTTTGTCATTAGTTTTTCTCTAGTACCAGACTTGAACTTTTATGGAATCCCCTTAGATGATGCAAGATCTCTTCTCAATATCTCATTTAGTCTATCCAATTCATACTCATTATGTTTAGATTCCTCAAGATAAACTTGCAACTATCAAACTTCACTATTCATCTCTTAGCATTCATCTGTTTTAGCCTTCATGGATTTCTCAAGAACCTTATTTTATTCTATTTCTTTAGTCATATTGATTTCCATGGATTCTATCTCATTCTTTAGGATGTATCTCTCTTTCAGAATCTCCCCATACTCTTTAGTTTTTTGTCTTTTTCAATAGGTGTCAAGTCACCACCTTTATGTGATAGCTGATCTAAAAGGTCTTTCCTCTTGTTTCTATATTCTCTCAATAGCAGTAAAATAATTCTTGATAGATCAATAGCTCTCCTCTAGGGATTTAAAATATGTACATTATTCCCCTTAACCATTACATTACATTTTTCATGGACTTAGCCAAATTTAATTATTATACACTACTCCCCCTTTGACAACAATGAGAAAGGTAGTACAAAAGATGTCAAAATATTATTTATGTAAGAATATTAACACCTAATTACATTCTACTAAAAACATCATTGAAGGTACTCTTCAAAATTTGTAGATCACTGGCCCAAATCTTCAAGAAATTCTTCATAATGGCTATCTATCCACTTAGCAAAAGTGCTAATTCCTCTAAACCATCAATTGTGCACACATATAGAAATTCTAGGTCCTTCTTAGCCTCTTATTGGGAAGTTTTCATCCCATTATAGCTTCAAATATTAGGTGACTTATTTAAGACTTTTGAAAATATAATTTTTTTTATGGTTGAAAGGATGAACTAGGCAAATGATTAAATGATGAAAATATATATTAAGAGGGGGGGGGGGTAATGTAACAAATTAATTTAATTTCTCTTTAACAATAGAATAATAACTAATAGCGAAGTTATGGGATTATATTGCGACAAATTATTTAATGAAATTAATACTAATGAGGTTTAGCAGAGTAAATTATTATGGACCTATTGAATGATTATAGTTTCGACAGTAAATTGTTATCTTTAATCTTTTAACCAGTATACCTAGCCTTAACTCTTAAGTTAGGAAATTTTTATATGAAATCGAATTCAACCAGTAAATAGTTAAACAATAATTAAGTAAATTAATTGAGATATATTAAAGGGGAAAAATTTAATTGAAGTTTTTAAAATTAAACTTAGGGACTTATAATGTTATTTTTATGTGGCCAGTATACTAGTCATCATAAAAATAATATTACGAAAGTGCCTTTCCCTAGGGGGTTATTTTTTCAACACAGAATCTTTAAGCTATGAACATACCAGAATTTATGAACGTCCCTGGAGACTGAGTATAGGGAGTCTCTCTCTCTTTCTCCACATCAAAAAACTCTATTAATAAATTAAGGGGATGACACGTAAATTCATATAACCCCACCTTGCATACTCTTTGAACATTAGCCTAAATTTTAATGCTAGGGAAAATCGGTAAACTAAATTTCACCTTGAGCATCATTAACTTCAGAGGATGATCTTGGGTTAATGGAGGTTGACACTTAGTCGTGATTCCCCTTAGACCCTCTCGACTTTAATTCCACTTTTTTAAAAAAAGTTGTGTTTTTGGGAGCAAATTGTTTGGCATGACACTTGGTATCAGAGTGACGTTTTAACACTGGAACCTTAAACCCACTATGTTTCATAAAACTTCAAACACCAGTATTAACAATTTTCCAAAAAAAAAAATATCAAACTTAATAGAAAATTTATGCAACAACTTTCAACATATTCTTTTCAAATTAAGATACTACCTTCAACTTATACCACCTTCATATGTGTGTAGGATGCCTCCAGTAATGCGGCAAGCTCACGCCCATGGATGAGGACGTAAACATGACCCTTTGGCATGAGTTTAGTTGGATCAGAATGTAGGGGATAATGGTGAAGAACAGAGACCTCCTCCTGAGCAATCCCCCAACCCCAACCAGGATGTATTGAATGCCCTTCAAAATTTGGTTGGGATCATATTGCATAGCATACCACAGGATAATCAGCACGCAAGACTCAGTGGAGTAGCGTGTGAGCATAGTAGGAGTCCCCCACCTAGAGTTGTGGAGGACCAGGCTAACCATGAGGGTCAGTAAGTACACATGCCACCTCCAGAGACAGTTCTTCCAGTATTTGAGAGGGTACCCTGTGACACAGGAGACCACATCAGGGAACTTATATGCCTTAACCCACCACCCTTTTTAGGAGCCACGGGTGGGAGTGAGGCTGAGGCATTCCTTCTGAGCCTTAAGAGATGTTTTGGATTGCACCCTTATGGGAGAAATATGAGGGCACACTTTTCTATCCACTTGTTGAGAGGATCAGCAGCTATTTGGTGGAGGACAGAAGAGTAAAAGGGTAATCTAGCTATGGATACCCTCACTTGGGGCACCTTTTTAGAGAGATTCAGGGATCGATACCTATCTGAGCACTATAGGAAGTTTCGGATTGATGAGTTTCATGACCTTCAGCAGAGAGGGCTCACTGTCACACAATATGAGTGTAAGTTCTTGGAACTTATACCTTATGTAGACTATATGAGAGATGAGAAGATCAAGTTCAACCACTTTGTTAGAGGGTTGAATGCATCTATATTAGGTTTAGTGTGCATGGAAGCACCAGGGAACCTTTGAGAGGCCATAGAAAAGGCCTTGATTACTGAGGAGATTCAGGGTAGGGGACAGGAGGCAGGAGATAGGTCACAAAACTGAAACACCACACCATAGAATTTAGTGTATTAGAAAACACATTGGAAAGGGAATAACAACAACTAGAACAATAACAGGCATTCCTCAGGGTCTTACAAGCCCCCTCTATCTCAGCAGAAGTCATGTCAGGGATAGAAATAGAAGGCCCCTAAGGGGAAACAAGGCTCCAAGCCCAAATAGTGGTAGTTATAGGCTCCTAGCAGGGACCAGAGGTCACAGGCATCATCGGCACCCCCATTTAGGACTCAGCAGTCCTCTAGGGGTGGTTATAGTGGTTCTAGTAGGACAGGGGACACACAATATTCTAGACCCCAGGGTACCCAGTTTTAGACTCAAGGGCCATGTTATTCTTGTGGTGCCATGGGGCACTTGGCTAGGGATTGCCCTCAAGGGGGTGGTCAGCGCACCGCAACATCAGAGCCCACTATTGGTGATATGGGTAGATCCCATAGAGTTTTTGCAGCGGTTGACAACTGCCAGGTAGAACATCAGGCTACTGTGATTGAGACTATAGGTATGATTGGAGGTAACAGATTTACTATTATATTTGATTCAAGTGCTACAGATTCTTTTGTTTCTCCATTGGTCATGGAGTGTTGCAGGCTAGTGGCAGCTAGACAAGAAGTTAGTTGTGAGGTAGAGTTAGCCTTAGGTTCTAGAGTACCCATCACTTCCTTAGTTAAGGATTGCCCGATGCAGATTGGTACCATGACTACCATTACAGATCTACGTATCACCCCTCTTGGATCCTATGGGGTAGTACTTGGCATGGATTGGCTTTATGCACACAAGGCCAAGCTAGGTTGTAGACAAAAGAAGGTAGAATGTTTAGATGACAATGGTAATGCTATAGTAATCCCAGGGGTTCAGAGGGCAGTATCCATTCGTATGATTTTTTCTATGCAGCTTAAGTGGTGCATGTGTAAAAGGTGCCAGTTATTCGCCATCATGATTAGAAATAAGGATGAGGAAGTAGAAAAGGAAACTTGTCTTGATGATCATCCCATGTTACAGGAATTTGTAGATGTGTTTCCTTTAGAATTACTCGGTATGCCTCCCCATAGAGCAGTTGATTTCCATATAGACCTCATGCTAGGAGCTACACCAGTATCTAGGGCACCTTACATGATGTCTCCTAATGAGCTTAATGAGCTCAAGATTCAGCTGGAGGAACTCCTTGAGAAGGGGCACATATGACCTAGTGTCTCTCCTTGGGGTGCACCAGTTATCTTTGTCAAAAAGAAGGATGGATCACTTAGACTATGTATGGATTACAGGTAGTTAAACAAGTTAACCATTAAGAATCGACATCCACTACCTAGGATTGATGACTTGTTCAATCAGTTGTAGGGTGCCTGTGTGTTCTCCAAAATAGATCTTAAATCAGGGTACCATTAGTTGAGAATCATGGAAAGTGATATCCATAAGATAGCCTTCCGAACTAGATATAGACATTATGAGTTCACTGTGGTGCATTTTGGTCTTAAGAATGCCCCTTCTGTATTCATGAGCCTCATGAATGGGGTATTCTACACTTTCCTTGATAGATTTGTGGTGGTGTTCCTGAATGACATACTGATATATTCTTGTAATGAGAAGGAACATGAGGAGCATTTAAGATAGGTACTATAGTTCTTGAGGGATAACCAGTTGTATGGAAATTTATCAAAATGTGCCTTCTTCATAACATAGGTCCGATATTTAGGCCATGTTATTTCAGGTGATGGGACCTTAGTGGACCCATCTAAGATTGATGCCATTATGAATTGGCTAGCACCTACTACTGTGATCAAGGTTAGAAGTTTCATGGGCCTCGTAGGATATTACAGGCAGTTTTTTCAGGGTTTCTCTAGAGTGGCTCATCCTATCACCTCCCTTCAGCGAAAGGGAAAGAAGTTTGATTGGACAGAGAAGTGTGAGAGGGCCTTTTAGGAAATAAAGAAAGCACTTACCAGTGCACCTATTTTAGCAGTACTAAATCCTATAGCGGACTTTGTAGTCTGCACAGATGCTTCCTTGGATGGTTTGGGGGAAGTACTTATGCAGGATGGTTGAGATATAGTATATGAGTCTAGGAAAATTAAGACTCATGAGCTATATTACCCCACCCATGACCTTGAGCTTGCGGTAGTAGTGCATACTTTAGTGTGATGATGACACTTTCCCTTGGGACATTGATTTGAGCTTCATTCAGACCATCAGAGTTTACAGTATATATTCACTCAGTCAAACCTTAATGCTAGGTAGAGGAGGTGTTTGGAGTTCTTATGTGAGTATGACTTTGATGTCCATTATATCAAAGGAAAAGAGAATGTGGTCGTTGATGCCTTAAGTAGGAAGTAACATGAGTTATCTTCCATGATCACTGGTACAAACTTGATAGATCGTATACTACACCATTTTCCAGAGGATGAATTATATTTAGAGGTTTTTTCAGTTGATCCGATCTTAGAGACCCCTTGTGGGGAGATTTTTATAATATTCCTTGGAGTCTGATGGTCTATTACGTCACAGAGGACACATCTATGTACCTTCTTCTAGGGATTTGTGTAATACCATCATACTAGGGGGCCATAGAGCCCCTTATGTGGTGCATCCTGGAGTTAAGAAGATGCATGCTAATTTGAGACAACTCTATCATTAGTCGGGTATGAGATAGCACATTGCACAGTTAGTAGCTTAGTGTCTTGAATGCAAAAAGGTTAAGGCCAAGCATGGTCATCCTGGAGGGCTCCTTCAGCCTCATGAGGTACCTGTGTGGAAGTGGGATGTTATATCCATGGATTTTATTGTTGGTATCTCTATGTCATCTCGATGCCATGATGCTATCTTGGTGACGGTTGACAAGTTGAACAAAGTGGCCCACTTCTCACCCGTTCATACCACATTTACAGCCCTAGCAGTGGCATAGGTCTTCTTGAGAGATATAGTCAGACTGCATGGAATTCCTTAGAAGATCATTTCTGACAGGGATTCTCTCTTCACATCATATTTTTGGAGAGAATTACAGGCAGCTTTGGGCACCAGGCTCAACTTTAGCACAGCCTATCACCCAGAGATAGATGGTTAGACTGAGAGAGTGAATTAGGTTCTCAAGGATATGCTTTGTATGTATGTTATGGATCAATAGGTAGCCTATAATAATGGGCATCATTCATCTTTGGGTATGCCACCATATCAGGCACTGAATGGTAGACCTTGCAGGACACCTTTGAGTTGGGATAGGATTGAGGACATAGTTACCATTGGACCACAACTAGTCCTAGAGATGGATCAATAGGTAGCCTTAATTAGGCAGCATCTCCTAGAGGTGCAAGATCGACAGAAGAATTATGTCGATGCAAAGAGGATAGATTGGGTATACATAGTCAGAGATAGGGTCTTCTTGAGAGTGCGGCCTCACAAGAGTCCAATCCATTTTGGAAAGGGCTCAAAGCTTGAACCTTGATTTGTCAGACCATTTGAGATATTGGAGAGGATAGGACCAGTTGCTTACCGTCTAGCCTTGCCACCTATCCTATCACGCATCCATGATGTGTTTCATGTTTCTATTTTGAGAAAATATATTTATGATGAGTCTCACATTATAGATTGGGATGCCTTATAGGTGGAGTCAGATGGGCAGCTAGCATTGGAGCCTATTCACATTTTGGCACACTGGACACTGGGCCTACAAGGCCGAGAGCTAGACTAGGTTAGAGTTCAGTGGGATTGCTATGATGTGGTTACAGCTTCTTGGGAGGATGCAATGCAGATGAGAGCTCAGTATCCCCATCTTTTTTATGAACTCTAGGAGGAAGTTCAAGCCTAGGGGGGAGGATGTGAGGCCTCACCCCAAACCCCATCATAGTTTTCCAATTTTTCTGCTTATGATAGATTTAGCATATGACACTTTACTTTTGATGCAGTATGGAAATTATGGATTTTATGCTTTATGATGCACCTTATGGACTATATTATGTTTTCTATTATGGACATTTATTCTGAGACAATTGATTTGGAAATAAATTATGCTTATGTTATGGTTATTGATGAAATTGGGATTTATTAGAAATAGATATTTAATTTTGATTTCTTGCAATGTGAATTTTACCTTATGATAAATGCTTAAAATGAGATTGATGTATTCTTGTGATCTTTA
>MU224413.1:3427790-3457632 GCA_018584345.1 Thuja plicata
TATATATATATATATATATATATCTTGTGATTCCACCCCATCCTCTATTGTTGAACCTACAACACACAAAAATGAAAACAAAATTTTTTTTAGGGTTTGATGGAGGGAAGTAAAGAATGGTATAGAGGAAATAAAAAAAATGTAATTTAGTTATCTCATTTTGAAACCCTAACCCTAATTTTGAATTAGGGTTAGGATTTAAAAATTTAGAGGAAATGAAAGATAGGGGAAACATTTTTTTTTTAAAAGTATTAGTTTTTCCCCTTTATTCTTAAGTACCTCTTATTGGGAAGTTTTCATCCATTATAACTTTAAATATTAGGTGACTTATTTAAGTCTTTTGAAAATATAATTTTTTTTATGGTTGAAAGGATGAATTAGGCAAATGATTAAATGATGAAAATATATATTAAAGGGGGGGGGGGGGGGGTAATGTAATGAATTAATTTAATTTCTCTTTAACAATAGGATAATAACTAATAGCGAAGTTATGGGATTATATTGCGACAAATTATTTAATGAAATTAATACTAGTGAGGTTTAGCATAGTAAACTATTATGGACCTATTGAACGATTATAGTTTCGACAGTAAATTATTATCTTTAATATTTTAACCGGTTTACCTAGCCTTAACTCTTAAGTTAGGGAAATTTTCTACGAAATCAAATTCAACCAGTCAATAGTTAAATGATAATTAAGTAAATTAATTGAGATATATTAAAGGGGAAAAATTTAATTGAAGTTTTTAAAATTAAACTTAGGGACTTATAATGTTATTTTTATGTGGCCAATATATGTGGCCAGTATACTGGTCATCATAAAAATAATATTACAAAAGTGCTTTTCCCTAGGGGGTTATTTTTTAAACACAGAATCTTTAAGCTATCAACATACCAGATTTTTTGAACGTCCCTAGAGACTGAGTATAGGGACTCTCTCTCTCTTTCTCCACATCATCAAACTCTATTAATAAATTAAGGGGATGACACGTAAATTCATATAACCCCACCTTGCATACTCTTTGAATGTTAGCCTAAATTTTAACTCTAGGGAAAATCGGTAAACTAAATGTCACCTTGAACATTGTTAACTTCATAGGATGACCTTGGGTTAAGGGAGGTTGACACTTAGTCATGATTCCCATTAGACCCTCTTGAATTTAATTACACTTTAAAAAAAAAAAAAGTTGTTGCATTTTTGGGCACAAATTTTTGGGCATGACAAAAGACTTAAGAGAAAATATCATACAATGAAGAAGTACAAGCTTGAAAAAAGTATTGAGAATCATAAATTAGAGATACAAATCTTCTATGAATAGTATAAAGAAGCTAGAATCAAGATGAGATAGTTGCTAGATGAAAGAAATATTATGGCATATCGCTGCAATGAAACAAACTATCATGAATCGGAGATACCTGATCTATTTGAGTCATCACAATCTGTATAGAAAAGCATTAGATACATCAAAAGAAAGCATCACAAATCTGAATGAAATCAATCAACATCTGGCTGGCTAAGTGAAATATTTGCAAATTGTTCAAGAGACACAGATGGTAAGAATGATTTATGTCATGAACAATGCTAGACAAGCCGAGCAAGAAAGAACACTAGCTATTGATGACAAGAGGAAGATTGCTGAAAAGTTACAAGAGAAAGAGTAAAAAATACAAAGACTTATAGAAAATCATCATGAGATAAAAAAATCAGATTATTCTTATGAGTCAGGAGACAAACATAATTAACATAGAACTCATTCAAAGAATAGAAGCTATCGGTGAGCTAAGAGAAGAACATGAAAAGATGAAACATGAAGTGAGAATTCAGCAACAAAATAATGACATGATCAAGAGAGCTGAAGAAAACACCAAAAGGATGGATGATTTTATGGATGGACAAAGAAGAGTCAACAACAGTATCGGACTAGGGTATATAAAGAATGAAGAATCACAAAACCAAGCTGATAAAAAGAATATCCATGCAAATTCGTGACCAAGATAGTAGTCATGCAATCACTGTGGAAAACCAAGCCACACATCAAATGTCTGCAGGATAAAAATGAAAGGTATTCCTAAATCCATACCTTCATTCATAGGAAGTTGTTATAAATGTAATAAGAAAGGAGATAAAGCATATGGATGTAAATCTGAGGTGAACCAACCAAAGAAGGAAACCTACATGGACAAATACTGTCCTACTTGAAAAATGCATGGACACACATCTCTTGAATGCAGGAAAAAGAAAAGGCAAGCATGGATGCCTAAATAAAATGAAACTTCTTATCAACTGAACCAAGTCGGTAAATCATATGTTTGGGATTACAATACATGGGAAAACTTCATAGCATGTGGAAGATTTGGACACATAGCTACAAACTGCAGAAAAGAATGGATGAGAAAGTCTAGGAGCTGGACTAACCCTAGAATGACATGTCTACACTATCATAAAGTTGGTAATCTAAAGAAGGACTGTAGAGAATGAATGACAGAGACTAGCACCTTTGCCAATGAAAACACCATTGAAGACATCAGGAAAATGAGAAACAAAATGTGGAGGAAAGCTACAAACACTAAAGAAGTTGGACCAAACAATGCAAATGGTGACACCTTATCCAATGGATCTAGTGACATCACCACCCCCACCTAAGTAGAAAAAGTAAGTATGGAGCTACACTATACAAAGTTATATTCTACATCAGTTCCATTATACATAGTTAAATTGCCAAATAAGCATGATTAAAGATGCACTATGGTATTACTTGTTACAATTCTATGAATTCAATCTCATCAGTTGATTCATACTGAAAATCATCGATATACAATCAAATATAAGTTGTCTACACTTACCAAGAATCGTCGGTTAACATATAAAAGTTGAGTTAATAGTGCAATCCGAGATCCATCGATAATCATGTAAAAAGACAATATTGTGTTTTCCATATACCAATATCCATCGATAAATAGTAAAATTAATTCACACCTATCTTGAGAATCATGTTCTCACCGAGGATAAAGTGTGTGTGCTACCCAATGACTCCGTCTTCAAACACTGAGATGTGGGTGAGAATTTATGACATGAGTTAGGGAAAAAGTCTATAAATAGTCGACGAAACAACTCATTACTCACAAAGCGACTTGAGGGAATAAGTAGGGAAAAACCAGAGCACAAACTGACTAGATTATAGAGCGACTCCAACCCTATTCAAAACACTCATAAGGATTCCTAGCAGTCACAAAAGGGTGAAGTAAGTAATAGCAATCACTGAGAACTCTATTTTCATTTATGGGAAAAAGCCCTAAATTCTAAAATGATGGCATCAACTTCAAGAACCTTAATACAAGAGTTGTCCTAAGGTTGCTTCACAACCCAACAACACTGGTGCATTCTTGAGTATACCAGATTTGTGAATAAATAGGAGACCTAGAAGTTGAGAAAGCTTTCAAAAATCTTTGCAACAATGATGGAACTATCAAAGAAGAACATAACCACATTGAAGTAAAATTACTCACACATGCCCTACTATTCCTGAAGAAATTCAAGACCTAATGGATTCAGTTAGTACTAAGTAGATTACATGACCAAAAGATATGGCTAGATTAGACAAAACTGATAACCAGGGATGTTATACACGATGTTATAAGTTATCCCATAGCTGATAAAGTAAAGGCACTAAAGCACCCGCCTAAAGCTGACATTGAAAAGAACATAGGAGCATTATGGGATGAAAGAGGATTAAAGGTATCCACCATCAATTATGATGAAATGAAATTTGGAGCATGTGTCTTAGGATACAAGTTCTTTCAGGCTAGTAGGATGAACAATATTGCATCTGGAGTAGTGGATACAACATACAAAATATTCAAGAAGGGACTGCAGTTGGATCTGTCAGAAATTTTGCTAAGGCAATTAGGTGAGAACATGAAGACAATTAGAAGTGCAAAGTTTAACTCATGTATGTTTGGTTCACTCATAATGTGCATATTTTTCTATTTTCAAGAATCCTTCCCATCTATCGGCAATGTCAAATGGGACACTACCTGACTAGTGACCACACAGATTAGTGAGTACATCAAATCACTAGGAGATAATTTTGAATCAGTCATGGATGAATTTTTTTTTGGATTCAAAGAAATAATGTAGAAGAGAGTGAGGATTCCAGAGCAATTAGTAGAAAAGTACAAGACTAAAATATGTTTTATGGTGGACACTGACTACACCTATGTCAAGCTAGCTGTATCGAGGACAATATGGCTGTCACCACTTGACTATGAGGTTAACATAGATCAAGCATCAAATTCTATTGAGGAATTGATAAATGAACCATTGGATAAATCACAACCTAAGTTTGAAACTAATGAGGAAGCTAAGGAAAGGATAAAAATTTTCCTAGTTGTGAAAAATATAGATAGGAAGAAAGATAAAATGGTTAAGACATTGAAGAAAAAGTTGTTGGTGAATGAAGAGGAAAAAGAACATGTTAGCACTTTTTCTTGTAGAATCAGTATGTAACAGTAAATGCTTGACTCTCAGATTCCTAATTTATATTCATACATGGAAAAGGCTAATTAACAAGGATATATCCCTTCTACACTTCAAGCTCCACAAACTCAGGTGGGTGCACCTATCTTCAGATTCACTACTTCATAGGAAATATTTTAGTGGATAAAGGATTTCTAATCCTTGTTCTTTTTAGGTCTTTTGACCTAGGAAGGTTAACCTATGAATTCTCTCTTTAAGGAATCACCATGATGACTGTATCTCTCAACACAATTATCTAGACATGTATTCTTTAGATAATAGAAAGTAAAGATTGATTAAAATTTGATTGGTTGGATGATAATGACTACTTATTAGAACTTGACCAGTGCCTAATCTTGGGACATAGAGTCAAAATGAAGCACACATTCACCAGAGACAATTAATTAAAACACAAACAAAATCTTAGATAGAATGCCTTACAAACTACCCTTTCAGTCTCATATCTTGTATCAAATTCCTGCATAAAACCCTAACCCTCTGGAACTATTTGCAAGATTTAAACCCTCCTTGAAAGCAACTCACAAATAACAATACAGTTACCTTCTAACTGGTACATTTAAAATTCTTTACAATTTAAACATACAAGAGCTGAATGTAAATGCAAAAAGACATCAATGATACCAAATTGGAAATTCCATTGTATTTCATTAATAATATCTTGATTTCAATACATTTCAAATTGACTAAAAACTTAAAACTCAAACACAATTCAAAATCCTGCCTCGTAGTTTTGATTTTATGATCCTTTATAATCTATTACAACTTTCTATATATAGCCAGCATTAGTCATCTTGGAATCCTTAAATATCAAGGATGCAACAAGCTTCGTATCACTAAGCTAATCTTGAGAACATTAAATACAAAATATTCACTTAATCCTCTTGATAGTGAAAAGACAAAATCTGTTGACAGCTGAATTTGGTCTTCAATCTCATCTAGCTAACACCTTTGTCTTTTGGTATTTAGAATAAATTCATATAGTTATAAAAAGACTTACTGACTGTCATTCCAGGCTAACCTATACTAGTATTTGAAGTAGTCATTATCCCTATGCTCAGAGATCAGGTGCTAGGTGTCTTCTTTACTCTTCATCCATAATGTCTAGGTCACTTGTTATAGGATTTTTCTTCATGGTCTTTGTAAAGATGTTCCATGTTGTGACATCTTCTTCCTTTGGCCACTCAAAGCTCTGTATATTCTCAAGTTGGGTCTTTTTTCTTTCCCACCTAGCATCTATTATGCTCTTGAAATCTGTGATGAATTTGTTATAATCTGTCTCTACTTTAACTGCTTCATCCAAAATCTTTTTAAACCTTTCCATGTCCAACTCACCATTGTCAGAGATATATACATCCTTTTTAGGCAAAACATTGTCAAATTTTGTACCCCATAGCCCTAAAGGCTTGATTTAATTTTCCTCGGCTCTAATGGGAGGTACAAATCTGTTGTAACCTACCCCAAACATATTCAGTCTCACTTTAATTTGATTTTCTTTTCCTTTAAAGAAGGATAATGTGGCTCCAATTTTATCTATTTCTGTGCCAACAAGAGTTACTATCTCTAGAAAATCTAACCTTAGTGGTTGCACAGATGCCAACCTCTCTAAAAGTGTTGTCCTTCCAGACCAAGTAGCATAATATGGATTTAAAATTGATATAAAACTATTGACCTTTGTTTGTAAGCCTGGAAAATTTCCATAAGCTCCATACACCACATCAATCTTGTCCTTGATGGTGTTTATTCGGTGATGTAAAATTGAAGTCAAGGCTCTTAAGATAACACTATTATGCTCTATTATCCCTTGCTCTATTTCAGCAGCTACCTCCCCTATTTACTCTATTTGGATTTCTAAATCCTATAGCTCTTTAGGATCAGTAGGGGAAGGCTCTGGCATATCCAATAGCTATTTAGTAAGCTCATCTATGAGCTTCTCTTGTTCCTTAATCTTTATCAACCCTAACTCTCTATCCTTAATAATATCACTAGTATCACTAGTGAGTTTATTTAGCTTCTCTGACATTTGGACTACTTCTGCCTCATTAAGTTGGGAAAAGTGAGTTAGCACTTGGGAGATTTTTATGTCCCCTATATCTTGGACTGACCATATTATCTTGTTACCTTCCATCTTCTCCTGGATATTCAATAGAGATGGCTTCTGATCTTTGGGAGCCAAGCTCCACATTGCAAGTGCCAGGAACTTAGTGTTATATCCAAACCCTCTTATCATGTCCCCAACTTGTATCTCTGATGATAATTTGACATCAATTTGTTTCCTAATTTGATCAATTATAAAGGCTGAGGACAGATCCCAACCTTCCAATAGTAGCACCCCACTAGCCTTAACTAGTTACCTTGCTTATTCATAAGTAATTTTTTCAGATTCAGGATCATAATCCTATAGTGCTTGTAGAGCCTCTTGCATGACTAGATCACCACCTGCCAACTACAATTGTTTTCCCACATGTTGTTTCTTGTTCCAGATGAGGTAATCCTTGAATTCCCTTATTTTTATGAAGTTATCATCCTCCAAGAATTCATCTTTGTGTAATAACCTTTCATCTGTACAAGTCCTAAGAGGTATCTCTTCCTCTTCTTCTACATCCTTTTGTAATTTCTTGCCTGCCCGTATATGTTTTCTTAGTAGGTGATCATGGCATGTTCCCAGTTATTAAGGTAGCAACTTTGTCTATCATTTTCTCCTTCTTTTGAGAAGGTTCCCTTGTTTCTATTTTCTGTCTCTTGGGTGGGGGTTCATTTGTTACCTCCTTCTCAGGGACCTCTCTTAGTTAAATGATATTATCTCCCTCAACTACTTTCCCTTCAGAAATTTCTTGATTGATTGGAGGGGGGCTAGGTTCATAGTATTCATCATCACTATCATATTTTGACTCATAATTCTCTTCTTGATCCTTCTTTGGAACCACTAGGGCATCTTCCAACTAATTGCAAAGGAGAGTGTGAGAGTTGATTATGGCTTCTAACCTCTTCAAGTAAGGCATATCAGGGGAGAATCCCCCAAATTTTTGGTCTTTTCTCTTGACCTTCCTTTCTAGTTCCATAAGCTCATTAAACTTTATATCTCTCCTATCCATTTCCTCATCCTCCAACATATTTCTTATCAAATATTCTTCCATGCACTCTTCATGGTCTTTGGTGTAGGGGATGGTTGGTGTCAGCAACTTTTTGGCACTATGAATGAATCCTTCTATGTCAACATATCTATACAAAGCCACATTCATTCTGTAGTGATTCATACAATTATTCATGAGGTCTAATGCCCCCTTTCCAATAGTAAAATTATAGATCTTAAATTTCCTAGGGGTAAAAGTACCCTTTCTATGTGGAGCAAGATGCTCCTTATTTGTCAAAATGAGCTACCTAATGAACTCCATTGCAGCTATTCTTGGTGGCACATGGAATGGAAATATGTGTGGGGGGTGGGTACAACCATACACCCTCACTAATGTGAAGTTCTTCTCATAGTAGAAATCTCCCCAATTATGGTATCCTGGCCATTTTCCAAGATACTGGTAGGGTCTGAGTAGTTGAATTATCTTGATTAGCAGCCTAGTCTTATTTACACCTAGGCATTGAAGGATTGGATAAACTATCCAATTCTCAAATGCACAAAACTCTTGTTGTCTCGAGTTTTAGTTCCACACTTTTAACCAAAATTGAACAGGGTTAGGCTGGTTGTGACAAAACCTTTGTGGCTGTAGAGATTGACAGTTCATGAGTGGGAAATTGTAGTATAGGATCAAGTGCATTAGAATTAAATAATGCACGAATTTGGGATGAGCCTCCTTTTTCTGTATGTCTATGAATCCCTGGTGAATTTAGTCTATTATATATTGAATTTAATCATATTTGGAGGTAGTATGGAGTCTATGCATGTCCAACACCATCATTAAAATGTCTGAGGTAATTCTAGCTACTCCTGCATCCTTTCCCAACACTCTACATAGTGCATATGATATGTATTTTATGTAGAAATTTAGGTCCTTGTAGAAATATGGGGCTGCTCCTAGCGTGGCTTCTATATAGGTTTTCATCTTCTTAGGAACATGATGTTCATTGATCAATTTGGCAGCAATGCCAGACTCTCTAGTATACCTATTCTCTAGGCTCTTCAAGTTTATCTCATTAGTATGTAGGGTAGTACACATTGAAGACCTTCATAAATAATTTCGGTCCAATGTAAGTATGGATTTTCCATCATCCCTCTTAATCATTTTGGTCAAGGTATTATGCCTACTGGCCAATTTTTAAATCAAATCAACATCTACAAAGATGTCACGAACTATTAACCTAGCTAATACACAGGTCCAAGGGTTTGAAATTGGCATAGGCTCATCACTATTGTTGAAAAATTAATTAAATAATAAATAACCTGATGAGCCTGGGGTTTTGGCATCCCTAATATATGCTAGGTCATCAATTAAAACATTGGCACTAACCTTTCTATTTTTTCTTGAGCCTGGTAGCAATGTGAGAAATTCATTTGAATAATTTCTCTTCTCCTTTGTTTTATCCTCAGCATTATCAATTCTTCCACTAGTGGATGCCATACTCAATACTTGACTCATTTTTTCCTTTCAGTGTTGTTCGCACCTTTCTTCACCGATATTCAAGAAAATCTTGTCAAAACCCTTACCACCAACTATTAATTACCCTAAAATTTACAATTATGAGCACCGAAGACACTGCTAATCACAATCCCTGCCAAATTTTGAATCAAGAAATCACTTCTTTGAATTACTTGCTGCTCTTCTTGAAAAATACTGAATTCTTTAAAATTTCTTTTCTCTGAGAATCTGGAAGCTGGTAAGAATGCAATGATTACGGACATACATACTTATAATTGAGAAATTAATGTAGATGTCTCTTCAAACTAGTGAACTTTCAATTCAGTCACTTCCACCATTGGTTTACGCACTGTGACATCAATTTTTGGTTCTAGCCGTGGCATTCAAACTGACAAGTAATCAATTACTGATGAGTTCTTTTGCTTATAAAAACCTTATAAAATTCAAAAACGAGATCAAAAATAGATCTGATTGGCTGCATTAAATCAAATTATGGCTACTTTTCCATCTGCCAAAATCTCTGAAATCCTATTGGTCAGCAACTGTCCACTATGGCATCACAAAAAAGTCTTCTTTTTAATTCAAGTTTTACTTCTGGTGACTTAGAAACTGGGTAATCTCCTTGTCGCTTGATATTCTTTCTAACTCCAGTTTGTTACTGAGAATTAGCGACTACTATTAGATAAATCTTCAGATCAACGGTTATCTCCATGTCACTATAAGAAAATGGGTGATTAATCCACAACCTACATGACTCTTCATCTAAGCAATGAAGAATGCAGTGCATTATAATGTTACTATATTAATCAAAGAAATATGAGAGATAAAATGAGAAAATAGAAGAACATGTGACTCAATCACTAGTAAACATTTGATTTGATTAGCCAATCTTGTCTACACTTATGAACCATTGAAGCAATGAACCACTAAGGATATATTAAAGTAAACCAACATTAACATTGACATATGCTAAATAATAATTTGAACTAAGGATTATGAGTGAGAAAAACTTATTTCCCGCCAAATATATGAGAAATTTAACAAAATTCAAAAAGAATTTCAAGAACAACATCCTCACCAAGATACAACACAAGCAATGGAACAAGTTGAAAAACATAAATTTAAGTAAGTGCATCCAATGCAACTTACAAATGGAAAATTTTTATAAACATCAACTGAAGTAAGTGTATCCTAGTGTAACTTACAAATGGAACAAGTTGATAAACATCAACTGAAGTAAGTGCATCCCAGTGCAACTTACAAATAGACCAAAGTTTATAAACATCAACTGAAGTAAGTGCATCCCATTCAAAATTACAAATGGAACAAGTTGATAAACATCAACTGAATTAAGTGCATCCCGTTGCAACTTAGAAATGGAACAAGTCGATAAACATCAACTGAAGTAAGTGCATCCTAGTGCAAGTTACAAATGGAATAAGTTGATAAACATAAAATGAAATAATCCACTAGAAGGAAATGTTGTATGATTACTTTAACAAATTAAAAATGAGCAACATTAATGACATAAGGTAACAATTTAAAATACTAAAGAAATAAATACCCCCTAAAGATGCACCATACCACTAAAAAGGGCTAGTAAAATTATGACAAATTGTAAATGCATGATGGGATTGATTACCATTATCCTTCTTAGAATTAGAAGGTTGATGATTTTGATTCTTGGGCCTTTTATCCTTTTGCTTTTTAAAATAAGTTATTAGTTACATGACCGTCTTTTATCCTTTTGTGTCTTCCAAACATGGTAATTTGAACTATTTAATTTAATTTGTGAGATTAAAGTCATCATTATGCGACAAAATAAGACAAAATACAAGAATCTATATGTTAAAATAAACCCAACAAGTGGAATTTAACGTAAATGATATAGGTTAATTTGCAAGTAAATTAAAAATGAAAAAAATATTTAAAATTTTTGTTTAAATGATAGAACAAATTTTTAGAGAAACGAATTTACAAAATAGAAAATGGAATAGGATTATATAGATAAAATGTATATTGGGTTAAAATGATATTAAATAATAATAATTGAAAATTTTGTTTTAACGTTTAAACTTTTTGATAAGTAAAAATATTGAACAAATTTGTTAAAAAAGAAAAAGAAGCTAATGAAAAGAATGAAAGATGGAATCTAATGACTTAAACGAATTGATTGAAAAATTGTAGTATAAGATCTAAAAAGTGGGATTATTAACAATAAGAATAATAATAATGCAATAATTAATTAAATAAGAAGATTAATCAATTCAAACGAATGAACAGTCAACCTAAATAAAAAATCGCTAATGAAAATAGCTAATGTGCTGCAATCAAATGATTAAAAATCTGCACTAATAAAACAAGAAAATGGTCACATATATTATACCAAACCATTAGAGAAGCTATTGAATGTAACTAAAGAAATAACACAGGGAATAATCGATAGATTTGTAGGAGGTTACACTAAGAAAAATGCAAGAAGTTGAGATTGCTCTTTGCCAACTAGTTAACAGAATATAGAGAGCATCCACGACTTTTATTTCCAATGAATGACTTCTCAAAAATAGAAAAAAAATATTTGGCCACCCATCTTGAATGAAAACATCGCCCCAGTAGCAGGTATGTAGCAGTGTCAGGAGCTGAGCAATATAGGAGTTACATCCACTAGCCCTAAGTACACAAAAAATAAACCATAACCAACAGATATCTATTGACTCCACCAAGATTAGATTTAGAATGTCTAGTCATGAATTTACATTTAATCTAATCAATGACTAAAATAGCCAAATCACTCTAAGTAATTAGGAATGGAAGAAGGTAGGTTGGGTAAGGCATGCAGAATGAAGGTAGCACAGCCTAGAAATTGCATAAAGAAGAGTGAGGGAGGGAGAGATAAGGGAACACAAAGGAGAGAAAGGAGAGATCTAGCTATGCAAGGAAGTAAGCAGTGTGACAATAAGGAGCTGTGTGAAGTGAGGTGAGGAGTTGGTTTAGCTTTTTCCCCACTTTAGTACAACAATGTAGCTTGCTAAGGAGTGTAAGGATAAAGCACTGAGTGGAGGGGTTGTGCTGGAAGGGAAGGAGAAGGTAAGGCTATGTGAGATGCTAGCGAGACAATAAGAAGAGTTGCATGAGAGACTAAATCTTGGGAGACAACCCATAAAGAAAAGAGAAAACAACAACAGAAAAAAATTTAAAAAAAGCTTTCTACGAGAATCTTGAATATTAAAGTAGTGAATCTTGAATATTAGAAGTTTATTTGCCTGTAATTTTGACCAAAATTTTTCATCAATATATCACGGTTTGAGTTAAGTAAGGACATGCATGAGAAAGCATTTAAAAAAAACCATCAATCTAATAAGCTTTGACTGCATTAGAATAAACAATAAGAGGAGAGAATAAATAATAACACAGATATATTTTAAACCTATAGAGAAAAATGAGGAGAGTATATAACATCAAATAGAGATATTATAAACAAATATATTTAAACATCAAGGAGTAACTTGTAGAGTGTTAGAATAGAGATAAATGAGAATAACCTATACAGTGATAGAATAGAACAAATGAGAAAAATGCAAACCCTTGAGGTCTTTCGACAGAGGGCGCTATTAGATATAGATAAACAAATAATAAAAAACTGGGTTTGGCGGTGAACCTTCCAAACCCAAAATATTTGAAATCCTAGAAACTAAAACCAGAGTTGCAACAAATGTTAGATCAAAAAAAACTTGCAAACACTCAAAACAAGGAATAGCTAGCTCTGATACCATGTAAGAAATATTCAAAAAAATGAAAAGAGATTAAGGAAAGAATCCAAGTGAGTGAGAAAAATGAACAATATTACCATAACACAATGAATAAAACATTTCTTCAAGAACTATCACCAAAACCATCAAGAAGCTCAAATATCAACATAATGAGACAATATTTTTGAAGGAGAAAAACTAAGAAAAACCCCTTGTGAATATAATATGAAAGATGCAAAAATCCTAGAGAGAGAGAGAGAGAGTCTTTACAATATCTACATCATAGATCATTCTTAATTGGTGCATTGTAAGAAATGCGAGATGAGCGTCTCTTAAATAGAGATGAGTGATGGAGTTAAAATGTAACTCCCATGTTTTATGAATTCCACATTCATATTAAGTGTGTGCCAAGTGTCAAAATCCTCTTAAAGAGGAATATCTAATTTCCTTATTATAGGAATTACAAACATGTGATGTATTTCCTCCCACTTGGACTAGAAGACAAAATACAATTTAGGATACCTTGGTTTATCCTAATTTAAATAATACACCAGGGAAAGATTATTAATTTTAATAGTTCTACTCTACTTGAATTTCATTTTTTTCTAGAAAACTTTAAAGAATCCCCATAATTCTTTTGATACATCTTCTTTTTGAATCCTATAATACTAACTAATTTGAATTGAAAATAGTACATTCTTATCTCATACAAAATTTCTGTTTCCCATAATTAAATTTTGAAAATAGAAGAATATGTGAATTATCAGAGATCCATATTTGAATATTTGTGTTTTTTCCTTCTTAATTTTATTTAAATTATCCATCAACTTCTCTCTCATAATCTCACAAACATCTATTTGTGTATTCTCTTTCAACATTATATAGGCATTATAGATGATGGTAGCAGAAATAGAGTTTATCTTGCTCTTGTTGTAAAACTTTGTAACCTAGTACCATAGATGAAAACATTACATATTTTTGATTGATATCTTCTAGGGTCATAGCTCTCCGATCCAATTTTGATTCAGTCATATATGTAACCAAATATTTCTTTGAATTTCTCAAAGTAGGTACATCACCTATTTCAGTGAAACATGTTACTACTTCCAATACCACTTTAGTAATTTTGCATGGTTTGTCCTCAAGCCACAAAAACTAATCGTGAATTCTAGGCTCAACATAATTCGTATCCACTCTAGTTCCTAGTAAAGATGTGAAAATAAACATACTACCCCATTTTTATTTCTCCAACATTCTTGTACTAATCCTTCAAGGTTCCATTCATACATAATGATTTGTATTGCCTCTGAATATCTTCCTCTACTAATTCTTCCAATTTACAATGAATATATGCCCTAATATCTTCAAAATGTAAAACTCCATGCAAAACATGTGAAAATTCTCAATCAAAATCATCTTCAGTGGATTTTGTGAGTGTTTATTGAAATCATATTGATTCCTCTCCTTAATATCAATTACCATTGGTGTATACATCTCTATTGATCAATTCATGAATATATGAAGTGATAAATACCATTTTGATGAATATTAGGGTTTCTCTGTAAATCATTCTCTAGATATCATGGTGCCAAATGATATCCAAATATATCCTTTTATCCTTCCAATCAACTCAAAAAAGTAAGTCCACAATAAATGTTTTCCATACCCTAACTTATAAAGATGTGTCCATAAATACCATAAGATCTATCTATGATTCCCAAAACTTCCATTCTTTTAGATGAGATTGATAGCATAGATTTCCAATTCTATCCTTCTCCTAGTTGTATCAATCGCCGACATGAATTATGATAATTTAGGGCTGCATTTGAGATTTTCTATGAAATCCCCCCTTAGGTTTTCAATCAAATTAAGTAGATGAATACATCTCCACACCAGGAGATGGTGTGATCTGATCTATATTATTGAAATTACTTCTTTCCTTACCCATTTCTTACTCATTTCCTTCCTAACTTCATCAACATCAATATCTTTTCCTTTACTAACATTTCTTACACTTTTCTTCTCAACTGATCCATTCATTCTCATCCCAACATTATTATATGTAAATGTTTAGCTATATGATGAGAATGATTACATTTGTAACATATAACATTTGTATTTACATACCTCTGATTAACTCGATTTGTCTTCAGTCTACTTTCCTTCGAAATGTGTCCAAATTTATTACATTTGAAAGAAGTAATGTGCTGACGGTTCACAAGATTTTTTATTTTGGATCTACATTCATTTGATTTGTGACCATAATTTTAACAAGTGAAAAAATAGCCTGAAATTGTTTTATTCTTTCTTTTACACTCTTTTTCTCTGTGTGAAAATATGTTGTATGTATATAATCTTCCATTGAACATGTGGATAGTAGGTTTCTTCGTAGGCTCTTCCATCCTTTCATTTGAATTTCTAATTTTGTGTCTAGTTCCAAATCTTTCACCCTTTTGAAATCCAAAACCTTGGTTCTCTCCAAGTGTTCTTTTCCTTGAAATTTTGTCATTAATTTTTCTCTAGTACGAAACTTGAACTTTTATGGAATCCCCTTAGATGATGCAAGCTCTCTTCTCAATATCTCATTTACTCTATCCAATTCATACTCATTATGTTTAGATTCCTCAAGATAAACTTGCAACTATCGAACTTCACTATTCATCTCTTAGAATTCATCTATTTTAGCCTTCATGGATTTCTCAAGAGCCTTATTTTCTTCTATTTCTTTAGTCATATTGATTTCCATGGATTCTATCTCATTCTTTTCACAATCTCCCCATACTCTTTAGGTTTGTCTTTTTCAGTAGGTGTCAAGTCACCACCTTTATGTGATAGCTGATCTAAAAGGTCTTTCCTCTTGTTTCTATATTCCCTCAATAGCAGTAAAATAATTCTTGATAGATCAATAGCTCTCCTCTAGGGATTTAAAATATGTACATTATTCCCCTTAACCATTACATTACATTTTTCATGGACTTAGCCAAATTTCATTCTTATACACTACTCCCCCTTTGACAACAATGAAAAAGGTAGTACAAAAGATGTCAAAATATTATTTATGTAAGAATATTAACACCTAATTACATTCTACTAAAAACATCATTGAAGGTACTCTTCAAAATTTGTAGATCACTGGCCCAAGTCTTCAAGAAATTCTTCATAATGGATATCTATCCACTTAGCAAAAGTGCTAATTCCTCTAAACCATCAATTGTGCACACATATGGAAATTCTAGGGCCTTCTTAGTCTCCTTCACAGTCTATTGCAAAATGTATATCTTTGGAATCAACAAACTCTACAACTCCGTCAAGTTAGCTATCCCCGTGTCTTGCTCATTGCTATTTGATTTAAACTTTTTGTATATATTGCTAAGCTTAGCACCAAAGTTGGTAGTAGGCTCATGTATAGGATCAAAATTTGAAACAAGAAACCTAAGCTCCTACTAAGCTTAATATTTTTCACTCTCTAAAAATTTAAAGAGCTCGGAAATGTTAGAGATAGATTTAAGAATCTTATCACCTTTGATTTAATGCATCCTTTAACTGATTGACGACCAAAGTTAGTGTTTTATTGTTTGTGATAATTGACTCTGCTAACTTCTCTGATCTTTTCTTCTCATATTCTTTCTTTTCTCTCAAAATTTCAGCACCCTCTAATCTTTTCATTTCCTCACTGGTAGTAGTGACCAAATGGGCTAGTTGCTCTATCGGTGTGGATATATCATCATACTTCACATTACTTAATAAAAATGAAAGTAAATATTTGGTAGATAGAATCACTTGTTCTTCTTACTTCATCCTTTCCTTTTTAACCTTAGACTAGATCACCATAAAAAGGTCTAATATCTCCTACGGGCTCATAGTGCTCAACTTTATCTTTCCCTTAATTGGTATATCTTCTATATTAATGCTTATCTTGGATTGTGAGGAAGGTGTCACCTTTTCCTGGTTTTTTTTTCCTTCTCTTTAGTTTCCACCTCATGTACTTATTTACCTTATACGTTAGTGTTTGTAACTTATGTTGGAATAACTAATGGAAAGTTGGGACTGAGAGGGGAGGGGTGAATCAGTACCACTAAAACTTTTAACCACAATCACTCTTTAAACCATACACTGCTGCTTTTTGATTATTGAGTTCATAACTTTGAAATAAAAGGAATGTAATTCATATAAAACCATAACCTAAAAGCATTAAAAATTTGAACTCATAACATCATGATTTTGGTAACATAGAAATCCTTAGTTAGAGGATAAAAATTGAGGTGGGGATGACACCAACAACCTTCACGAACTAAAATGTAAAGAGTACTTGGTTAGAGCTAAAAATTTTAGATATTTTTGATAGCTTACCTGGTTAAGAGTATTTTTAAAACTTATTAGGTCTACCTAGTTAAAGTATTTTACAAAATCTACACTTAGAGATGTACACTGTTAAAGGATTTACAAATATAAGATCAGTTAAGATCTACCCAGTATTGGCATTTAAATCTCACAATATAATAGTATCAATAACTTAACAATGTCTATAAAAATACATCGAATGTAAATGTTGTTCAGACTCTATGTGCTCTGATATGTGTTACCTCAATTCACAAAATGTAACACTGTTCTGTTATGCTTTGTTGTAGCTGAATTTTTGTTCAGCGCTTTCTACTCTGCCCTCTGTTCTTCAATATCTCCTTTAACATCAATAAAAATAATATCTCTCTGTCCTTCTTCTCTTTCTTTTGTATCTGTATATTTCTCTCTTACAAATTATCCAAAATATAGATGAGTTTTTCCTCTTAATCCTATGTGTTAGGGTGATCCCACAATAGTGGGTTACACTTTTTGGCCTAAATGGACATTGAAGTCTATATTTTGTAAAAAACTTTCAGATTTAGATGCATATTGTCGTTAAACTGTTTGAAATTGGAAGAGGAAGCAAACTACAGGCTTTTAGGATTTTTTGTCTAGATTCTAAATAAATTTTTTGTTTTTTTTTGAATTAATTTGAATGGTTTTGTTTTTCTCCCACTCTATGTTGCGGAAAATGTCATTTTCAAAAAGTTACATTGACTTCATAGAGCATAACTTGTTTTATAAAATAGATATCAATGCAATTCTTTCAAATTTGGTTTTGTAACATCCATACGGATGGCATGCAATTGTTTTGACAAAATTATAATGATTATTGCATATTTTATGAATGTTTGAAGTAGAGTAAATCGTAATTTTTACATACCTTGACTGCATAGCTTGTAACTTATTGTGTATTTATCAAAATTCAATTTTTTTTTGATAGAAAGTAGACTCGAAGCCAGAGGGAACTATTATTTTTTATTTTTTATTTTCTTTTTTCTACTATTTTTCATTGAACATCAAAGTTGGAGGTTTATTTTGGATAAAAACCTATATTTGATGCGTGTGAAAAAACGTAGACCTAATTAATTCAAAAAATTTCAAATCTATATTCGTTAGAAAGCTCGTTCTGAGTACTTGTGATCTTGAAAAGGAATTTTTCCTATTCATCCATTTGAACCCCATGCTTCTGCTCCAAAGCCATGAAAACTGGAGATTTCTATTAGCCTCTATAAATGGCCTCTAATCAGAGGGTTTCGATATGAACTACTTTCGATAGAAAGTAGTTTCGATTGAAACTATTTAGTTTCAATCAAAACTACTTTCTATAGAAAGTAATTTCATGATTTGACAACTTTTTGGCACTTTTGAAAGTAATTTATAACTTTCGATCGAAAGTACTACTTTTTGGTACTTTCGATCGTAAGTTACTCACTTAGGATCGAAAGTATTTGTCAATTCCAATTGAGTGTAAGTTTTAATTTTTATTTGGTCACACTTTTCAGGGTGCATTCCTTCCTCCAAAAAATTGTCACCCATTAGGTACGTTGTAAATTTCTCTTGACTGTTAGATCTTCTTTCTAGCTCGGTGACCATGTCACTTTTACCTCGGTACTTGATGTTTTTCTTGGAAATGAAAAACTTTTTTTTTTGTTTGATCCTTGCCTTATATCTTCAATCTCATTTATTTTAATCATTGATCATGTAACAATCTTTTATAAATACTTGTATACGCGTAATTAATTCTTTGACAATCATTAAATATGATCTAATCATGATTTTGATTAACTGTACAAATTTGTTAAATAGCTTTAAAATACTAAATTAAGTGTCCTTCATCTCTTGGTGTAATATAAAATTGGTGTACTACATGCACTCGATGTAGTGTTTCACTCGGTAACTACAACTGTTTAGTTACTCTGTCAACTTTGTTGCTTTACCAACTATCTCGGTGTGCATTACTAACTTGTCTTACCCTTATCTTTCTCCTTTTACCAATTGACTCTTCTTGACTCCATGATTTTGTCTAAAATAATGACAACAAAATATCTTGTAGAGATAACAGTCTCCCCCTTTGGCGTTAGTTGGGCATTTTTGACAAAAACTTCAAAGCCATCAAAATTAATAACTCCCCCTCGGATGCTACTCTCTATACATATCTTTTTTTTGCATTTTCCATATATGTAATTTTTTTTGTTTTTACATGTATATCTATCTCCCTTTATTTATTTTATGAATAATTTAATGAATAAGTAAGATATCTATCCTCCTTTATCTCTCTTTATCTGACTAAGATATCTATCCTCTTTTTTGACAAAAAGTGCCAAAAAGTAAAACTTATTAATCAAAAAGATGTTTGTACCTTTGTTGTATGCTTGGAAGTACAGTCTTCCATGTATCTCAGATATTTGGAAGTATAACAATGTATTTTGTAATATCTTGATATAAGACAACTATGGTGTCTAGTGAACTGATATCTGGAAAACTTGCTAGTTCTTTGGCTTTCTTCAAGGGTATCTGTATTGGTCGGATATGGGGAATTAAAATTTCTTGTAATTCAAGTAGTTCCAATCTAAAATTGCCCTCCTCCTATCTCAATGAAAGTTTAACTCCCATGAGCTCTTTTATATTTGAGTAGTAAGTCTGGAATGCTCCAATATTTGTAGATAGTTTCTAGTTGAGTGTCAACTTTAGAACATAACTCGAAAATAGTTACCTTCTCTATGTCAATATCTTTCTATAAATCTTCCATCAATTTATTCTCCATTCTCTCCTTGTGAATCTTCAACATATATTACGTCATATCCTTGTTTGGTTATTTTATTTTTTGGCCTAAATCACCAACTTGGTTCAGTAGGGGTTCAGATTCATCAACAATTGCTTTAGGAACAGTTTCCGACAATATATCCTTCACATGCTCAATTATATTTACCTTTTGTCTTTGCAATTAACTTCTTCTATTCAGCCTTTTGAGATACAATCTCAGTATATATAACTAATTATTTAGGCTTCATCACATTAGGGTCTCCCTTTGGTATTATGATTGGATTTCTCAAATCAATAATTTTCTTCCTCTTTCTTCTTCTTCTTCTTCTTCTTCTTCTTCTTCTTCTTCTTCTTCTTCTTCTCAATCAATCTTCTCTCTCTAGCAGAGTGTTTGGAAGGTGATTCCTTCGTTGCATCAGGTGATCTGGTATAGGTACCATCTATGCTTTCCTCTACTTCTACTTGTTCTTTTTGTTCACATTTCTATTTCTCTTCATTCTTTTCCTTAAGATTTGATTCTTACTCCATTTCACTTTTAGTATCTGGTGTCTTCTGTATATTTTGATATGTTGTTGTGTTAGTAGGTGGAAATTCTTGCTTCTGACCATCGGTTTCGGTTGGGGGTTCCAAATCAGTGTTCTTTCCTTGTTCTATCTCAGTTGCCTTAGGTTATCCATCCTTATCCTTATCTATATCAATTGGTGTCTCAATTTCCATGTCCAGTGTATCTAGTACAAACTCAGTAGTAGCAGTATCATCAATTATGTAGCTTTGAACTCAAGTGCTATGATCAAATCTTTTCTCATATAAGGTGAATTATCAATATCCATACACTCAATATCATTCACTTGTTTATCCATGAAATCTTCATCTTTTGATAACTCTTTTGCATGATCTTCTTCCTCAAGTAAATCTTTAATAATAACCTCTACATTTTCAGTATTTAGATCAATAGGATCTATTTTCTTTGTGCTTTCATTTATTTGATCAACAATGGATGCTTCTTGTTCCTTCTCTATTTCATGATACTTTGTATCATCTATATGAAATATATCCTTCCATTTTGCAGTTGTATCCTTCTCCACTAATTGTATGTCTTCATTCATTATTCTTAGGGTTCTCCCCTTGACTATAAAATTGTTTGAATGCTTCTTTAATGCTTCACACATATCTTTGATTTTTTTGTGAATAAATGTGTGGATGTCTTCAATCAATAGCTCATGATGGTATTGAACATAATGCTTGTCATATCAATTTCTATGGCAATAGTTGGGGGCAACTTGTATTTAAGGTTTACTGGCTCAACATTCTTCACTAATACTGGTCTTTGCATCCTTAGTGACATGATAATCTCCAAATGTGTCAGAATAACAAACTAGGGCACGCTCAATAAACTACAGCTTTGAAAATATAGCTTGGTAAACCAGATATCTCAGAAATATCACTAAATGATCTTGTAAAGATTCAAAAATACCTCGCAAACACTTTGAATGTTTGAGTGAGTGATCGCTTTGTAATGTGCTCAAATGCTCTTCAAAAATGTTAGGTTCAAAATGAATTACAAACTGATCTATTTATAGGTTTTCCTCAATTAGGGTTTCCAACAGCTATAAATATTTGCATTAAATGCATTTGTCAAGTCCCTTTTACCTTTATACCAATAACACAGTCACTTTGTTTAACCGACTAAATAACATAACCATACATTACAAATTTTAATCAAAATTTCCACAACTTATGCAAATACATCTTAATATGCTGATTGGATCTTAACTCTATTTCTTAGGAATTGATGTAATATTTATAATAAGCATGCAGTTCCTACATACCTCTCACCAATTAGGTGGAGCTTGGTGCACTAGAATCGGTAGAGATGGTGTTTTCTATAATACCAAGTGAAGTTCCATATTCCCAAGCCTTTCTCCTCCATGTTTTGTTCATCTATTATCATATTTCTTCAACAGTAGATGGTGCACTCTTTTTATATTCATCTTTGGTCGGTGCATCTCCTCGGTATCTATATTTTCTTGCAAGGTTTCCTACCCTATGAGAATGGAAACATGCCATGCCACGGTTCATCCATGACATTCTGTTAAACCTCCCATGCATCAATATGCAGTTTTCAACAATGTGTCCATATCTTCCACAAGATAAGCATGAAATCCTTGTATTATAATCCCATGGTATAGATGTGCCTTCTTATTTAGTATGTGCATCATCTTGGTTGGACATCCACTTATCATTTCTTTTCTTTAATCTGCACTCTTATGTCTAGTGACCATAGTTGTTACAATTATTGCACTAACCATCAAACTTAGGTTTCCTTATGTTGTTAGTAAGGTTAGTTCTACACTCAAAAGTTGTATGTCCATACTTATTACATCTAAAATAATAACCATCAAACTTAGGTGTACTTGATACTTTACCTTACCTACTTCTGCAAACATTAGTAGCGTGTCTAGGATTACCACAATAATTACAACTTGGCTTCTTTTGTTTTGGTGGGGGTGTAGTACCTTGATCTTTGTGTGCATTAGATTATTCTCCTTTCTAGGTAGTATTGATCTCATTTAATCCAATTCCTAATATGTCATTCAGTTTATTCTGATTCTTAACCTATTTGTCAAGTGATTTCAGTACTTCTTCATTTCTTCTCAGTATTTCATTTGCATCCTTCTCAACTTTCAATATTTTTTCCATTCTTTCTACTTCAAATTTCAGTGCTTGATTATCAAATTCCTTTTGGGTACAATCCTAATTTGCATTCAGAATTTATTCGATCATATTGTAGTGAATGTGGGTCATCGTTAAGATTTCATTTTCTTTCTCAGTTAATCTGATTTTAACTTGTCTTTTTTTTATCTTCTACAATTCTCTTTTCAACCTCAGCTGTCCTTTTACTTTCAATCAGTTCGGTCATTCTTAAGCTATTAGCATCAAGATCTTTCCTCATCAAATTCAACATCTCAGTAAGTGAATTATTCTTTTCAAGTATTTCTCTTATGGAAGTCTTAGACTCATCATTCACACTTCCTTCAGATGCAGTCTCAAGTGTATCAAATTATTCTTGTGTAATGTTCAATTCATCATATAATTTCCTTCTTATCCTCAGAGATTTCTCAAGTTTTTTTCTTAGATCCATGATTAACTCTCATGCACTCTCCAACTAATATTCAAGACCATCAATTCTCTTAAAATGTCTATAACCTCCCATGAATAAGATCTTTAACTCTTAGGTGGTCAAACCTTTAACTCAAGAGTACAGATTCTAATATCAATTATTTGAATAACTAATGGAAAGTTAGGACTGAGAGGAGAGGGGTGAATCAGTAACATTATAACTTTTAACCACAATCTTTGTTTAAACCATATACTGCTACTTTCTGATTACTAAGTTCATAAATTTCAAAAAAAGGTAATGTAATACATATAA
Source organism: Thuja plicata (assembly GCA_018584345.1). Lineage (NCBI taxonomy): Eukaryota > Viridiplantae > Streptophyta > Pinopsida > Cupressales > Cupressaceae > Thuja > Thuja plicata. The sequence goes on from MU224413.1 coordinate 3,451,203, forward strand.
AACCATAACATAAAAATATTAAACAATTGAACTTATAACACCATGATTTTGGTAACGCATAAATCCTTGGTTAGAGGATAAAAAATGTGGTGGGCATGACATCGACAAACTTCACTAACTGCAATATAAATGGTGCTTGGTTATAACTACAAAGTTTATCTATTTCTGATAGCTTACCCGGTTGAGACTGTATATGAGACTTGTTAGGTCTACCTAGTTAAAGGAATTTTATAAACTCTACACTTAGAGATGTACCTTGTTAAAGGAATTACAAATACTAGACCCATTAATATCTAGCTAGCATTAGGATTTAAATCTCTTAATATAATAGTATTAATAACTTAAGAATGTATGTAAAAATGCATCAAATGTGAATGTTGTTCAGACTCTATGTGCTCTGATATGTGTTACCTCAATTCCCAAAATGTAACATTGTTCTATTCTACTTTGTTGTAGCTGAATTTCTCCTTAGTGCTCTCTTCTCTGATCTTTGTTCTTCAAAAACTCCTTTACCAACAATAATAATAACAATAAAAACTCTCTGTCCTTATTCTCTTTCTTTTGTATCTGTATATTTCTCTCTTAGAAATTCACCCAAAATATAGATGAGTTTTTCCTCTCAATCTTATGCATTAGGTATGCTATAAATTTCTCTTGACTATTAGATATTCTTTCCAGCTTAGTGACCATGTCACTTTCACCTCGGTACTTGATATTTTTATTGGAAATGACAAACTTTCATTTTTCCATTTGATCTCTTCCTTAGATCTTCACTCTAATTTATTTGAATCATTGATCATGTAAAAAATTGTTGTAAATACTTGTGTACGCGTAATTAATTCTCTAACAATCATTAAATATGATTTGATTGTGATTTTGATTAAGTGTATAACTTGGTTAAATAAATCCACAATACTTGGTTAAGTGTTCTTCATCGCTCAGTGTAATATCAACTCAGTGTACAACATGCACTAGGTGTAGTGTATCCTTCGGTAGATGTAAGTGTTTGGTACTCTATCAACTGATGACATGTAACTGATTGAATGTTTGAAGATGTTAAGTTGATTACCAAAATGTAGAAAGATAATGCAACACATTAAATCAGTTAATGGATTGTATTGTCATTGATGTCAACTTGATATAATCTAATAGGTTATAATTAAAGTGTCAAAGACTTCATAGAATAAGAGAGAGAAATATTATACTTTCATTAATGCATAGAAGACAAGCATTCACTTAGTGACTACAAACACCAATGGCTAGTGGAACCTGAAGGACAGAGATAACCAAAAGTTAAGTCACAGTGATACCCGAGAAAATAAAATGACTATAATTACCGAGGAGAAGAATCACAAGAATTACCGATGGACAAAATTACAGTGTTAACCAACGAGAAGAACTTAGCAGTGAAGCCTGAAGGCCAAACAACCTTGACAGAGAAGCCCAAGGAGAACTAGAGTGTTGACCGAAGCTATCAAAGAGTTAAAACACTGAAGTCAACTAGAGTTCAAAAATGAAAAAATATCTTGTTGGAAGAGCTAAATATAGACTTAACTTTTGTTGTCATTTTTTTAATCGAAAAGATAAAGCTAGAGATAATTAAAAGATAAAAAGATGTTTTATGCAATTGTGAAAGAGTTTTCTACGAGATAAAAAAAGAGTTAATCTTTTAAAATCAAGATTTGCAAGAATTATGGATCACGCCAAGATCAAAAAAATTAAGAACCTAGAAATGGTGATATCATGTCTATAAAGAGACAACATAATTGATTATGAATTAAGGGGAGTGAATAAAAAGGAGGATGCTAAAGAGAAACTAATGAAGAACAACTCCATACAGTCCTGATCAATCAAGCTGAGGAAATAGCTAAAGATTTATGTGGACACCGAGAAACAAAGCATAGCATCACCAAGCATAAAAAAAAGTGGAGCAAAGGTATTGAAAAGATATATTGATCATATTGGTTTTAATGAGCTTACAATAGATTTGAAAATCTGCAAGTATAAGTTGTATATGTGAACAGATCATACTATTTTAGTTTAATCATTGATTTAGAAAGTCTCTTAACCGAGTAGGATTTAAAGATCCTTTCCATATTGAGATACATCCCAAGGAGTATAAAAAAGCTTGATCATGAAGATAGAATGAGATTACAGATACTATTTGACAAAATACACTGGGTTTGGTCATAGAAGGTAGCATAGAGATGCCCAATATCAAGTGACAAACTAATCTTTTAAATCCTTTAACAAGGTCACACCTAACAGTGTGTTTGTAAACTTCAATAGGGTTTCTCTTCACTAAGATCACTTCATAAGAGTGAGAATTTTGGGTTATTAGTCCCAAGTGTTTTTCCCCTTAACAAGGTTTCCACACTAAAAATCCATGTGTCAATCTGTTTATGAGTCATTACTTTAGTGCTTTGCATTACACATAGCTAATCTAGATTGATTGGTATACTGTAAGTAATTTACTATTTTTAGGTAAATTCAAAGGATGCTATTTGGTAAACATAAAGAATAATGTTTAAAGGATAACTCTGAGTAGTAGTTATTTGATAATTATATTTGAAGGCATTCATCTTATAGGACTGAAGATAACTAAAGGCTTAATATTGCGGTACTAAGTTTTTGAGTTGATTAATTGGAATATTTTTGAGCCCACTAATTCACCCCCCCCTGCTTAGTTATTTATAACAATTGGTATCAGACATTGTGTGCTTAGAAAGGGAGTTTAACAGCTCAAGAAAAAGATCACAAGATGAACAGACGAGATGTGCCCAAGTTGAATAAAGACAACATTGCATCATGAAAAATTAGAATAAGACTCCATCTATCAGGTATTGGTAATGATGTTTCTCAACACCTTGATACTGAATATGTGTTGCGTACAGGACCTCATACTTTTGAGAAATTAAGAGAAAAGCATGAGCATAATTGCATGATGATAGAACTTGCCTCATCACTCTCCAGTGCTGAGTTTGAAGATGTCAAAACCTGCACCTTTGTAAAGCAAATGTGGGATAAATTGAAGTTGGTATATGGAGGAGATGTCAATGTACTAAGAGCCAAGGAAGAAAGCCTAAGAGGGAGGTTTGATGACCTAAGGATGAAAGAAGGAGAAAATATCACTTAGTATAGCTATAGAATTAAAGAGGTAGTCAATGCTATCCGAGGAGTTGGAGGTGTACTTGAGGAGGAGACAGTGGTAAGTAAAATCCTAAGAACCTTTCTACCTGTATATGCTATTAGAGTATCTGATATACAATAAATGAGAGCAGTTGCAAACAATAAATTTACTCTAGATAGTCTGATTGGAAGACTGATTTGATTTGAGATTAATAACTTTGATAATAGCATCTTTCCATCTATAGAATATGCATTCAAATATTCTTTAAAAGTAACTAAGTCAACTCACAGACACGCTATTAGAAATTATAGTGAAAGTGATAATTAGGATCAAGGACTTGATGAGATTGAAGCACTAATGGCAAGAACACTATAGAGAGGGAAAGGTAGATACAAAGGTAAATTACCACTTGTATGTTTTAATTGTAAAGAGGTTGGAAAATTTGCTGCAAGATGTCCTAATAGAAGAAAAGATGACAAAAGTAATGACAGATCATATGTGAAGAAATTTGATCAAAGGTGATAACAACATTTACCAAAGCAACCAAAAATCTAACAAAAGAGATACCTGAGACTACAAGGGAAAAGGAAAGAAAGATTGTTACCTAGCTAAGAACAGAGCTGATGACACTAACACTGAATCTGAAGAAGACATTGAGATGGTATTTGTAGCCATGAAAGATGAGTCAGACAAAGAAGAAAAAAAGTATGTAGAAACTACACTCATATCTAAAGTTATTAAGAATGATGTCTAGATCATAGATAGTGTCTGCACTCACCACGTGACTGGTGATAAACAAATGTTTGAAACTTTTGAATACTATAATGGTGGTTCAGTAAGAATGGGTAATGACACACCTTGTCCAGTTGAAGGTAAAGGAACCATAATGTTGAATAACGTGATCAAATGTGAAAATGCCTATTTGGTAAAAGGACTAAATTATAATCTGTTAAGTATTTCATAGCTGAACAATACAAGTCATCGATTAACATTTGAAAATAAGAAGGCAAAGATCTTCAATGAATCAGGAAGGTTTATCGTAACTAGTGAGGAGACAAAAGGTAACCTTTTCTATTTTTATGACATTAACACCACTTGTTTGTGTTAGTAATAACTCAGAGGGGGGGGGGTGAATCAGTGGCCTCAAAATTTTATCCTTTAATCACTAACCACCAATAAAATAAACCTTAGATTATTAAGTTCCTACAAGATGCATGCCATGAAATACTTATAATGATTAACTATCAGTCGATTTTCCTTGTCTGTCCTTATTCTCTATGATTACCGATATATAGTATAACTATTTTTTGAAATACAGTAAATAAGCAAAGTATACCGATATATCTAGAAATGCATATGTGAAAAGTAAAATAGTAAAGTAATAGACCATACACACATAACACATGGATTTTAACGTGGAAACCCTATTGAGGGAAAAATTACTGGGACCGGTACCCCAAATTTTCACTCTTCTAAAGTGAGCCATGTTAAGAGCCAACCATGTTAAAGGTTACAAACACACTGTTAGGTGTGACCTTGTTAGAGGATTTTATACATATAGGTTGTCACTTAGTATTGGGCAACTCAGTTTTCTACCATCCTTGAATCAACCTCTTTATTAGAATGCCAATAGGCTTTAGGCAAATCTAGTGCTACTTTCATGAATCAACCTTTTTGGCACTCCTTGGGATGTACCTCAATATATAGAAGATTTTTAAGTCCTACTCTATTAAGAGACTTGATGCTTCAATGGTTAAACTGAAAAAAAATGACCTATTTTTTATGCAACTTGAATTACAGATTTTTAGATCTATTTAAGTACATTACCTCTCTAATCAATACATCAATTCAATTCTTTGTGCTCCACACTTTCTACTCTATGATGTTGTGCTCACTATTTTTTGGTGTTTGTAGAATTCCTTAGTTCTTCCTTCAGCTTGATTGATCAGTACTACATGAAGTTATCCTTCATTTGTTTCTCTTCAGCATCTTGTTTTTCATTCACTCCCCTTAATCCCTCTTCTGTGAATGTATTTTGAAAATGAATTAAGCTTGTATCTTATATAGACATGATATTCACTATTTCTTGATTCTTGGCATAAAAAACAATCCAACCAATCTAATTTAAAGCATAACTCCTGATTTATCTCATAGTTATCTTCTTGCCAACTGTACAAATCTTCTTTAAATCAATCACTTAACTCTGGTCGAATAAAACAGTGAAAACAACTAGTTAAGTCTATCTTTAGCTCTTTCCAGCTAGATATTTTGTCATTTTTTGAACTCTCTATTCCGTCGGTCAACTCTTCAGTTAGTCGTCGGTTACAACTGCTAGTTCCATCGGTGTGACTCTAGTTAGCTTTGGCATCTCTGTCCATCAAGCATCATTGGAATTTTACTTGTTAGGTAACTCTATTTTCAGCTCATCAGGCAACGTGTGGCTTTCTTCATCGGGCAACACTGTCTTCAGCTCATCGAGTACCATTGTGAATTTTCTTCTTTGGCTTTACCGATGGTGTGCACTGCATCGGTGTTGTTTTTCACTTAGTGAATACTTGACTTTTATGCATTGCTAAAAGCATAACCTTTGTTCCATTGGTTCTCTAAAGTCTTCATAATTATGTACATGACCGTACAGATTATATCAAGTTTACATCAATGAAAATACAAACCATTAATTGATTTAATGCCTTGCATTATCATCAATTTTAGCATTATTAAACATTCAATGAGTTATATGTCATCAATCTCTCCCTTTGGCATTGATGGAAACAAAACTTATATTATCACACTATACTATTTCTAATACAGTATGAAATACAATTGTTAAGATTCATCAAACTACCAATCTTTATTTGACAACTGATATGTGAGGCCTCACCTCGACCCATCACAGTCTTACTGCTCGATTTCACTTGATACTTTATGTGTTGACACATTGATACACTTTTTGATTATCCTGACAGAGACTCGAGATACTATGTTATGATGATAATTATATTGTGTGGATTTCATTTTGATATAGATTAGACCTAGATTAGATGGTTTTTTTGATTATATATTTTTAGATAAGTGAACTAATGAGAAGATTGAATCATGATGGGACTTGATTATTTCATGGATGTTATGTCATGATGATTATGAAAATTTTATGTTTTAAACCTTTCTGTATGAAAATTTGCAATTGGGAATGTAATCATGCTATTGATTGATGTTGCTAATTATAAATTGAAAATATATATATATATATATTGCATGTGATTTTATTATCTTGGACTACTGATGCTCGAGTTTAGTGTG
>MU224413.1:3483090-3502180 GCA_018584345.1 Thuja plicata
TTAAAATGTAAAGAACTAGATGTAGTATCTTTACCTAAAGTAGCACCAGTTGATCTCAAATCTAACTGTAGCTTCTCAACAAGCTATAAATTATCCTTTGTGAAAAATTCAACATCACATAATTTCTTATACAAAGAATAAACATTGCCTGTAACTTTCTCTAAGGTCTCTACAAGAATAGAAAGTTCAACCTATTTTGTTGCTATCTCTTCTGAGATCTTCTCTAGAAATTTTCTTTCAAATATTCTCCCGGACCATTGTAGAAGCTTCTCATTGTTGTCTATTTCCTCATCTATTACTTTCTGTACAATGGTGACTAGTTGATCTATGATTTGAGCTTGAGGCATTTCATCCTCTAAGTCAAAATCCTTTGCAAATATGTCTTTGATGTCATGCAACACCTTCTTTTGCTTTTGTTCTATCTTCAATTCTTCCTGTCTCTTCTTGCTCTTAAGTAACTCTTGAAGAGTCCCAATTTGTTCAAAAGATAACTCATTGGGATCCCATTGTGGAATCACAATGACTTCACCTAGTGTTACATCTAAAATCTGTGACTTCTTCTTCAAGATCTTCTTCTTCTTCATTTCTGGAGAAATTAAGCTCAGCAGCATAATATCTCTCCCTTTGACAGTGTCAACATCTAATACTTTCTTCAATTCTATCAATATAGTCTATGGATTTGGCATACCACCGGTTTTACGACCTGTGGGAGTGGATGATGCAGAGTGTGGTAGCTCAACCAACACTTGTGCTACCTCTTCTTCCTTAGGCTTATCAATAACATCTGTTGTTACTACTCTACTATCTAAAACTGTCTTCACACCTTCCAAAATACGTGGATCTTGTGAAGTTACCTATTGTTCATTTGTTTGCTATTGTTCTTCACCTTTTTGATCATTGCCAACTTCAATTATTTGCTCAGATGTTGTGGTCTTCCCTTCTTCTATATCATTTTCCTTAATAGATGAGTCAATGTCTTTACCACTTGGCATCTGTTGTTTCTTGGCATTCAAATTGCTTGGATCATCAACTATATAATCCATAGGACTGTCTACAGTCAGATCAATAGATTTTGTTGCATCTAATGCATCCTTGGTCAAGTCTTTTTCTTCTACAATTTGATCTTTAAGTATCTGTGGTTTAGGGGTAGTCTTTTCTTCAACTTCTTGTGCCTTTGGCTCGGATCTCCCTTCACCAGATTTCTTGTCTTTTTGGAACGATCAGTCCAAAAATCTCTTTCTAGATCCTTGTGCTCTGTTGTACTAAACCTTCTATGTCATTCTTTAGAATAGCATAGCCTCTGAGTTTTGGCACAAAAATTTTCTTGTACTCCTTAATAAATTTGACTCTTTGTTTTGAGGTTAAGTTGGGTATTATTTTGGCTAGGGTTCCTTCCCTGATCTATCTTTCAGTGGAAAGTGAAAATTCCCATTTGCTTGACAGAAAGTCATATAGTTCATTAGGCACATGATTTCCTATCTCTGTAGGAGTCAATTTGAAGGTACTCATCATGTCCAAGAGTGCTTCCTAAAATTTGTGCCTATTTGCTATTTTCAACTTGTCATATTTGATGAACTTAAATGTTGCTAACCCTGCTGAATTCCTTAAAGTATCACATACCTCATCAATTCTTGTTGGTTTCTTGAATTGAGCTTTAGGTATGTTTTTGGGTTCATTAGTTTCTATCAACTCCTCATCACTATCTGGTCTCAAATTTAAATTCCTTCTTGGTCTCTTTGCTAGTTCACTCGGCTCAGCCTTAGGAGCAACCTTTGCCTCCTTACCAGAACTACTCTCTACAAAATTTCTCTTACCATACACTTTTGTTTGCACTTCTACTGGGGAAGTGACAGTAGATGCTCTTGTCCTTGGATGATTAGCTACAGGAGGTGTAACCTTGGGTTTTTCTCGGCTAGGCTTGGTTACTATGACAATTGATGGCTTCTTTCCCTTAGCTTTCTTTGTAACTTCTTCTGATGCACTGAATTCCTCCTTAATAGAAATATCCTCACCTTGTCTAGTGGTTAGACCTAGAGGTGCATCCTCAAGTTCTTCATCACTACCCAAGCCAACCATTTTCTTCAGATTTTTCACTATCTTCTTTCTTTTCCTCTCCATAGTTCCTTCATTCAAACTTCTAGAGATCTTAGACTTAGCTTCATCAAAGTTTCCAAATATCTCTGCTGTGGTGTTAATTGCCTTTGCTAGGAGTGCAATGATGGTGCCTAATGCTTCATCAACATTAATCTCATATGGAAATGGCTCTAAACATGTTATTCTAGGAGTCATTGCCTTGATATAAGTGTTATCTATATCAACTAGAAAAAATATTTCCTCATAGTGCTTCTCCACTAGTGACTTAGGAGTCCTAGTCCTTAATCTCATTCTCTTCTTGAATTCTACAAAATAGCTACCCATAATGTTATTGAAATTTCTCCCTAATTTCTCTATACCTTCACTAATCTAAATTGTAATGGGCCTATCCTTTTTCCAAACAATATTTCCTAGAGTAGGAAATGTATCCTGAATGTAGAAGAATATACAAACTAGTAAAGAACCAAACTTACATGACGAGCTCTTAGCCTTTCTAATTGATGCAAGGTTCTTAGCTAACTATGTCTGTTGTAGCTCAGCAAGATCATATGTGTGATTCTTCTTCACAATTTTCCATGCCTGATCAACTGTTGTACAGGGAACACTATCTAATCTACTGGACTGATAAAACTTGTGTGCAATTACCCTTACTCCAAAATCAAGTTCTAGGTCAGTAACTGTAGAGATAGTAATACCTCTATTATTCCATACTACTCTAGTGTTCAATGTAGTTTCCTCTTTTTTGTTGTCCCACATGGTCCACTTTCCATTTACCACAGGATATTTAGTCACTTGATGAATCATGCTTTTGGTGATATTGACTGGTCCATTGTCTAGCCACATGCTCATGTCATGAACTCAGCTAAGGATAATCTTGATCCATTCATCTTTGAAACCTTGGGGAAAATCTAGGGCATGAGTTAACCCTTTTTTGGCTAAGTGTTTGAATTCTACCTTCAGAACCCCATTTTCACACAGTTTGCTATAGGATTTCCTTAATTTATTATCACCTACTTCTCCAATCTTAACCATATAACATGAACGAACATCATGAACCATAAGTACCTTGGGAGGAATGGATGAGAGGGCTCCCATTAAATCACTCTGTATCACACTTTTGGGGATGGCTTGAAAGTTGAGAGGTTCACATTCATCACTCCGAGTCAACTAAATTTGTTCTTGTTCTGCCTCCATACTCTTGGCTAGTGCGGAAGAACTTGCAGCCATAATTCTAAAATTTAGGGTTTGAGAGATGGAAAATAGAATACGTTGGCAAGTGATGCTTCACACTATTCTTTGTTCACTATTTACTTTAAGATTGCTGATGGCACACTAATGAAATCTTCATTCCTAGCTCCGTTAAGATCAATTCAGTAAATCGCTTCAATTGCTCCATAAATAGTAAAATCACAAGGTAAAAATGAAGTGTCGACTGTTCATCCTTTATAAGCTACAAAAGGGTAAGGGTAGGTGAGCATTGAATGTTCTGCCCATTGAGTTAGTGCAAGCTAGCTGTCCTCAGCCTTAACACAACTTGCATCCCACTCGGCTCACTACACTCGGCCTTCATAGAATTTTACTCGACCAACAAAACTCGGCACTCACTAAAGAACTTGGCTTTAGTGTCATGATTGATGCTTGGCACCTATAGTGCAATTGGCTCATCTCAACATTTGTCTTCAAAAATATGTCCTGGTGCATCTTAACATATGCAAGTATGGAATTTTTGTACATTTCATATTAGGAACTGATGTAAGATAAGAATTTTAAATACAGTTCCTTACATACTTCTTTCTCTTAGTTGGAGATGATGTGATCACTTGATCCATTGCATTGGGTGACCTTGGCTTCATTAGCTTCACTACTGCATGGTTCAGACTTCTTAACCCATGTCTTGTTCATCTGCTCCCTAATTTGCTCAACAGTAGGAGCTGGTACTCTAGTCTTGCAATCTTTCCTTGTATGACCAATTTTCAGACAACTGTGACAAACTAAGCTTCCATTCATCCAACTTTTGGACTTTCCTTTGAAATGTGTCCTTATGAAGTTTTCTAGAACATGTCCGTACTCGCCATAGTAATGACAACTATGCCATGTATTGTAATCCCAATTGTGAGTATTGCCTTTTCTTGGTGATTTCTCTTGTACCTCTGATGTCCATTGATTTTTACCTTTGGATCTACAATCTTTTGCTCTATGACCATATTTGTGACAATTATAGCAATTACCATTGAGTCTAGGTGTTTTTATTTCCTTTGTCTTACATTCATGTGCTTGATGTCCATACTTATTACAGTTAAAGCAATAACCATTAAAGTTAATTTTAGGATTGGAATTACCATTCTTGCTTCAGCATATGTTTGCTGTATGACCTGGTTTTCCACAGTGGTGAAAAATAGGTTTCTTGTTTCTTGGCTTTGCATTCTTTCTTTCACATGTCTTAGATGATTCTCCATCTTCAGTGGTTGTATGTTTTTCAGTGTGACCTAATCCAGAAGAATCTTTAGGTCTTCTTGATGCTTCCACCAGTTGTTCAAAGTATCTCATAGCCACACTCGGATCATTCACTCTATTATTGATTTCTTTCTCAGATCTCAATTCATCTTTCAATTGACAGTTCTCGGATCTAAGATTAACAATCTCCAAGTCTTTCCTATTGATCTCTTGATTCACAAGTAGTAGTTGATTTTCCATGTCCACTTGATTGACTGTCATGGTTTGCACATCATGTGTTCTTTCATCAAGTCTAGTAGTCAGGATTCTCTTGTCTTCTTCTTCCATAGCCTTGTCATATTCGGCTTTCTTTTTCTGTTCAACAACTTCACACATTCTTATTGATTGGGCTTCTTGTTCCTTTTTTAGATTTTTGACTTCTTCACATAGTGCACTGTTCTTTTCCAGTAGATCTACTATTGCTGCATCGCTCTCAATAGAATCTCCATTCTGAAATAGATTTGTGGTGTCCTCTTCCTGATAATGAGTGTCATCCATATGTTTGGCCAGATCTTTCCTTGTAGCCAAGGACTTCTTTAGTTCTTATCTTGCAGACTCAAGCTGTTGTAGTGCTAGCTGAACATCAAGCTTTTGATTCTCAATGACTTTACCCATCTTGTAGATCTCTATTTCAAGATCTATATTCTCAAGCTGATTATAACCTTTTAGAGAACTCTTCTCTAATACCAATTGTTGGAAATACAATAATGGGAAAGCAAGATACTGAGAGGGGGGTGAATCAAATCTTCAAAATCAAACACTTAAAACAAACTGATCCACATTCATACATAAATGAATCTAATGTAATCTCACATAGCATCCACACCATGAAATAAATAACACATAACACAATAACTTGGTAACCCAGAAACCCAAATAGGTAAAAGTGGGGTGGGGATGACACCCACAAAAGTCTCCACTATTGTAGTAATAAAGTGTACCTGTTAAGGTTACAATATTTGATTACAAAATGTAATCTACCCTATTAGAGGTCTGTTCTGTTAAAAGCTTCAAATCATTACAATCTACCTTGTTAAAGGATTTAAACTTACAATGAAGTAAGCACTCTGTTAAGAGATAAATAAAGCCGTGATAAAACCACTTTGTTAAGAGATTTTCACCTGATACAATGATTAAAAAGTCTCAAGTATTGATCCTTCAATGTGCACTCTGATGCTGATGACAGATCTTCTCTTTTTAGTATCTCTTCTGATCTTATAATCTAATATATCTTTACTCTGTTGTTCACTATTTTATTCTCTACTTGATCTCTACTTCTGAACAAAATAACCCTCTGTGCATTTCACTTCAAAAATGTAGTCACTTCAACAATTACTCTTCTGCCTCTTGCACACACATAAAATAGGGTTTTGAAGCAATCTAATATATCTATATAGATCTGCCAGTGAGATCTAGATCAATGATCAAGATCCAATACCCATACCATGATGGTATTACAATTAATTCTTACAATGAGTCATGCATAGGATAAAACAATTAAATGCATAATTAAATCCATATAAGAATATTAAATGCATACATTAGTCGGCCCAAAAAGATTATTCAAGTCGGCCGGATCACTTATCCTTGAAGTTTTTATCATTCTTGACAAGTATAGAAAAACCTTTTCTACTCAGCACTTGACTGTCTATCACTCGGCTCGGCAATGTAACTTGGCTCAGTAATGTAACTAGGCAAACTAAAAACTACTCGACAATGTTGCTCGGCTCTGCATAGTTTTTGCTCGGCCACAATGATATCCAACTAAAACTACCTAATGAAATGACTAAGTGTTGGGCACTTATCATCAACAGAAATTAGAGATTAACAAGTGATACCCAAGAAAACAAACCGATGAGCATTACCGAAGAGAAGAATCACAAGAATTACTGACAGAATGAATTACAATGTTAACTGACGTGTAGAAATTAGCAATGAAGCTTGAAGGCTAGACAACCCCGACAGAGAGGCATAAGGAGAACTGGAGTGTTGACCAAAGCTACCAAAGAGTTAAAACACCAAAGTCAACTAGAGTTCAAAAATGACAAAATATTTAGTTGGCAGAGCTAAATATAGACTTAACTAGTTGTTATCATTGTTTTAATCGATAAGATAAAGCCAGAGATAAGTAAAAGATAAAAAGTTGTTTTATCCAGTTGTCAAAGATTTTTCGACGAGATAAAACAAGAGTAAAGATTTTAAATCAAGATTGGAAAGAATTGTGGATCATGCAAGATCAAGAAAATCAAGAACCTAGAAATGGTGATATCATGTCTATAAAGAGACATCTTAATTCATTACAAATTAAGGGGAGTGAATAAAAAGGAGGATGCTAAAGAGAAATTGGTGAAGAACAACTTCATATAGTCCTGATCAATCAAGCTGAGGAAAGAGATAAATATTTATGTGGACATTGAGAAAAAAAGCATAGCATCACCGAGCGAAACATAAAGTGGAGCAAAGGTATTAAAAAGATATATTGATTAGAATGGTTTTAATGAGTTAACGATAAAACTAAAATTCTGCAAGTATAAGTTGTGTATGTGAATAGATCATACTATTTCAGTTTAACCATTATTTTAGAAAGTCTCTTAACCAAGAAGGATTTAAATATCCTTTCTATATTGAGATACATCCCAATTAGTATCAAAAAGTTTGATCATGAAGATAGCATGATGATGTACTACTAGTCTTGCTTCTCCCTAGCTTCCTCTAGGGTCTCCTAGGCCACTCTATTGACCTACTAGGGTTCTTCATCTAACCCTCTGCTCCTTAGGATTCTTCTCACAAGATCGTAATCCTTTCAAATAGTGAACACCAACAAGGTATGTGCAGGATCATGGTATGCCAAAAAGTGGCAATGCGAAAAAGAAGTCCTGATTGGTTGACTGATTGAAAAATAGCTATATCTTATAAATCGTATATCATTTTTGAAATCTGAAACATGCGTCACATTCTATGCTTTTCCCACTACAATAAAAAACAAAAAAAATTCAATTTGATGAAGTTTAGACTAGGTTAAGGTTGTCAGACACGAGAGTTTTTATATTCTAGAAAAATTGTAGAAGAAAAATCATAATTAATTATTTACTTGGAAACAAATTACAAAAAAATATTCGTCACATCCGGACATTAATCTACTACTTATATCTAGAATCTAGTAAAAAATTATTATCATCTGATAGTGTTTAAGGTGGTTAGACATACGCCTACTTCTTATCTTTTTAGTCCTAATTGATAGACTGATTGAAAAATAACTATAACTTTCAAACAATATAACATTTTTGAAATCCAAAATATGAGTCACATTTTCTTCTTTTCCTACTACAATTAAAAACTTAAAAAAAATCAATTTGATGAATTTTAGACTAAGTTAAGGTGGTCAGACACGAGATTTTTTATATTCTGGAAAAATTTTAGTAGAAAAATCATAATTAATTATTTACTTGGAAAAATTTTATAAAAAAATATGCGTCACATCCGAACATGAGTCTACTACTTATATCTATAATCTTGTTAAAAAAAACATTATCATTTGATTGTGTTTAAGGTGGTCAGACATACACCTTCTTCTTATCTTTTTCCTAAAATTTTCATACTACTGCATTGCAATTTGAAATTTCATCATATAGAATTTTTTTTTAAAGAGGGGATAGTAGCTTAGAAACTAGATTCAATTTGATACAAATTGTCTTCTTACACATTTTTTATATAATATTGATAACTTGTCCAAAGTTTTATGTCAACTTTCCTAACCCTAATTTTATAAATTTTTATTGCCACTTAAGGCCTAGTTTGGCATACCATGATCCTGCACAAACCCAACAATGTAGAATCAAAACTCACCATGCCCCTTCTTAGGCTTCAATTGGCCTTCCTTGCTCCATCTGCACAAAATAATCCAAATGGATCCCAAACTTTTCCATATGGAAAGGTAGTCTTCAAGATTGTTTATTTGACTAATTCCAATGTCCACAAACAACTTTTGGATTGAAACCCTCAACAAGTTCCAAATTCCAAGTCAATTACACCCAAAAGAGGGCTACTAGCATTAGGCCTAGTTAGGTTCCTTTTCTATAATAAATTGTAAAAAATATTAACAAGTCAGAAAAATAATACCATATCTTGATACCCTTTTTCAATAACCTAAGGATTTTTTAGGTCTTGGCTTCCAGAGGTGTCCGTACAGTACCTCCTACAAATATGCCTAAAATTCAGGGTTTTAGGTCCTTTTCACAGTCTAGGCAAGAAACTGATTTTCTTGTCTTACAAAACAACTCATCCAAACATCTCCTCTAAGTTATGGTTCCTTCACTCAACACACTACCTTCCTACAATGGTTGATTGAAGCAATGAATGCTTTCAATCCCTCCAAAATGCTCTACAACTGTTGGTGATCCCTAGCCATGCATCTCTGGCTCGCCTAGGGTATCACCTTATAAATATTTTCCATAATTTCTTGGGCCCCTCCTTCACTATACATAGTTTACATGGATTCACCTTCTATAATCCAAGAGCCCATGCAAGTTCCATAGTGGAAAATGGATCTATGACCCCATTTGTATACAGTGCTCAATTCAAACCAGTGACAGGACATAAACTAAAATATTTTACCAAAGCAACTAAAACTATTCAAATTAACAAACTAACACCACAAAAAGTATTAGAACAATCTACATTACCAAAAAAAATGCTTACAATAGTAGATTCAATCCATTACATTATTAGATCCTCACAAGACACAAAAACTATAACTGTTCTTCAATTACACAGTCCGTACACACTCTGACATAAACTTTCCAACCATTGAAAATGATTGAGGATAGCCTCTTATAGTTGACCAAGGAACTAAAACACCAGTTTTGGATAGTTAAGGAACTAATTCCTTTGAATTTTCATTCTTGCAACAAATGTTGTCAATGACAACATTGACAACTTTTGCAACTTGTTGGATATGCTATCCAAAATTTGTCAAAATATGTACAATCCTTCCCAAATGGCTACTTATGGTGTATAAACATGAAATAGGGCCTTTAGTCCCTTGATTGGACACATTTCTAACTAAAATCATAAAACACCCTAATAGACCTAGATTGGACTCAAAGGTCACATGGAACCTAACTAGACATCCTCTCACTTCACACACTACACACTAGGACTCTTAGTCTCTTTATTAACCTAGTGGTTTGGCTAGAACCACTACAAGAAAAAACATCAAAATAAGCCCTAGGTTACATTGCACACTTAGCCTACCTAGGTGCTCCTGCACCACATGATATGTCAGATACCATTTAACAAACCACACTGGGTTTGGTCATAGAAGGTAGCATGGAGATGCCCAATATCAAGTCACAAACTAATATTTTAAATCCTCTAACAAGGTCACACCTAACAGTGTGTTTGTAACCTTTAACAGGGTTGGCTCTTCACTGAGCTCACTTCAGAAGAGTAAAAATTTTGGGTTACCGGTCCTAACTGGTTTTTCCTTAACAAGGTTTCCATGTTAAAAATCCATGTGTCAATGTGTTTATGAGTCATTACTTTAGTGTTTTGCATTACACATAGATAATATGGATTGATTGGTATACTCTAAGTAATTTACTATTTTTCGGTAAATTGAAAGACTACTATTCGGTAAACATAAAGAATAAGGTTTAAAGGTTAACCCCGAACAGTAGTTATTTGATAAGTATATTTAAAGGCATTCATCTTATAGGACTAAAGATAACTAAAGGCTTAATATTGTGGTACTAAGTTTTTGAGTTGATTAATTGGAATATTTTTGAGGCCATTGATTCACCCCCCCCCCTTCTCAGTTATTTCTAACATCAACTTTGTTGATTTACCGACTGGCTTGATGTGCATTACTGACTTTTCTTATCCTTGTCTTTCACATTTTACTGATTTATTCTCCTTGACTCCATAACTTTTTCTAAACTATTGACGACAAAATATCTTGTAGTGATAACAACTTCCTTTTCTTTTACTTTTTCTTGTTGCTGAACATCTATAGAAATTTTTTCTTGTGTATTGTCGGTCATATCTTGAATGGTACCCATGTTTACTAGTTATTCTTCCTTATGCTCCTTATGTACATCTTGTTTCTCATTTAAATCATGTACATTGATCTTGTATATCCATCTTCTCATCCTGCATCTCCATGGTAGGGATATCACCTCTATTGTGCATCTCATCTTTGAATTCCTCAAGTATAATCTTGAAGAAATTAATTTTTCCATTAGTATGCAAAGGGAAAAAAGTTATATGAACCATCAGTTACACTTACACTGAAAGATAGGTTTCAGTTCAAACTAAAAGTGTTAAGTTCAAGAGAAACCTGACAACACACTTTTATAGTGAAAACCAAATATGTTGAAGAGGAAACTGACAGAGGAACCCAGTGAGAAAATTACACTGTAAACCAAAAGAAAAGAGAAAGAGAGGAACCCAAGAGAGCAAGGGAACCCGACGGATAGTTCACAGAAGGAACACTGAAAGACTTTCAGAGAAACCCAAGCATCAGACACTGAAAGTAATTATATCATGAGAAAAGTGGATTTGAATTCCATGTCAAATAAAACACTTATGTTTTATATTTAGAGTTTTGATTTGATTTAAAACCATTTCTTGAGGGACAACCATGATAATTGCAATTTTTTTAATTAGTCTAACTTATTGAAAACATGCAAACTAGGAGATCAAGGTCAAGTTGTAACCCTTCGATCATAGAGTTATCTTTGTAATACGTGAAAATGAAATAGGTCAATCTATAGTATAAATAGATGTGTAATAATTCATTTTAGAATGGATGTAAGGATGATAGTAGCCAAGGAGCACATCTATGGATTAGACTGGTAGTTTCAAGAAGAAGAACAAAAAAAGATGAATTTGGTTATCAAGAACCAAGAATCAAGGCTACCGAGCAACAAAGGTATTAATCAATCACATTTGGTATCTAATTTGTAAATTTGATTTTAATGGATCTATAATAAAAAATTAAAGATTGCATACACTCAGGTCAATGAGTATTTTTTTCTACATTCTTACAAGTGTAGAAAATGGAAGAAATCCTTTCAAGAAAGGTGGATTTAACAATCCTTTGTAAATATTGTAACAAAGTGGACCTTAACCAATCTCCACATAATACTCCTAACAGGGTAGATCATCAGAAGTTATCAAAATTGTAAGCCTTAATCGACCCCTTCCAATCTATAGATAGTGAAATTTTTGAAGGTTCCATCCCCACCATAGTTTTTACCTTCTAACAAGGGTTTTTGTGTTACTATATCTTGTGTTATGTGTCATTACATTTCATGAATGCTTATATGAATTTTTACATGTTGATTAAGCTTATGAGTTCATATAACTTACACAAAGATAGGATAGAACAGGTGGTTGGTAATATAATGGATTACTAAATGGATTGAGGTTAAAGAGATAAAAATTTTAGAGGTACTGATCCACCCCTTCCCTCTCAGTACATACTTCCCATTATTTTCAACAATTGGTTTCAGAGGTAGATCTCTTAATTTCAAAAGTTTAAATACTTAAGAGAAAAGATCATACAATGGAGAAGTACAAGCTTGAAAAAAGTATTGAGAGTCATAAATTAGAGCTACAGATATTCTATGAATAGTATAAAGAAGCCATAATAAAGATGAGATAGTTTCTGGATGAAAGAAAGATTATGGCATCTCGTTGCAATGAAACAGACTATCGTGAAGAGGAGATACCTGATCTATTTGAGTCATCACAGTCTGCATCTAGAAAATAATTAGATACATCAAAATAAAGCATCACAAATCTAAATGAAATCAATCAACATCTAGCTAGCTAAGTGAAATATCTACAAATCGGTCAAGAGACATAGATGGTAAGAATGATTGATGTTATGAACAATGCTAGACAAGCCGAGAAAGAAAAAACACTAGCTATTGATGATAGGAGGAAGATTACTAAAAAGTTACAAGAGAAAGAGTAAAAAATACAAGGACTTAGAGAAAATCATCATGAGATCAGAAATCAGATTATTCTTATGAGTCAGGAGGAAAATAGAATTAACATAGAACTCGTTGAAAGAATAGAAGCTATCAGTGAGCTAAGAGAAGAAAATGAAAAGCTGAAACATGAAGTGAGAATTCAACAACAACATAATGACATTATCAAGAGAGCTGAAAAAAGCACCAAAAGGATGGATGATTTTTTGGATGGACAAAGAAGAGTCAACAACAATATCAGACTAGGGTATATCGAGAATGAATAATCACAAAACCAAGCTGATAAAAATAATGTCTATGCAAATCCGTGACCAAGAAAGTAGTCATGCAATCACTATGGAAAACCAGGCCACACATCAAATGTCTACAGGAGAAAAATGAAAGTTATTCCTAAATTCATACCTTCATTCATAGGAAGTTGTTATAAATGTAACGAGAAAGGGCATAAAGCATATGGATGTAAATTTGAGGTGAACCAACCAAATAAGGAAACCTATATGGACAAATACTGTCCTACTTGAAAAATGCATGGACACACATCTCTTGAATGTAGGAAGAAGAAAAGGCAAGCATGGAAGCCTAAATAAAATGAAACTGCTTATCAACCGAACTGAGTCAGTAACTCATATGTTTGAGATTACAATACATGGGAAAAATTCATAGCATGTGGAAGATTTGAACACACAACTGCAAACTGTAGAAAAGAATGGATGAGAAAGTCTAGGAGCTGGACTAACCCCAGAATGTCATGTCTACACTTTCATAAAGTTGGTCATCTAAAGAAGGACTGTAGAGACTGAGTGACAAAGACCAACACCTTTTCTAATGGAAACACCATTGAAGACATCAGGAAAATGAGAAATAAAATGTGGACAAAAGCTACAAACACTGATGAAGTTGGACTAAACAATGCAAATGGTGGCACCATATCCAATGGATCTAGTGACACCACCACCCCCACCTAAGTAGAAAAAGTAAGTATGGAATTGCACTATACCAAGTTATATTCTACATCATTTCCATTATATATAGTGAAATTGCCAAATCAACATGATTAAAGATGCACTATGGTATTACTTATTACAATTCTATGAATTCAATCTCATCGGTTGATGCATACCAAAAATCATCAGTATACATGAAAAGCTAAGTTGTCTACACTTACTAAGAATTGTCGGTTAACATATAAAAGATGAGTTACTAGTGCAAACCGAGATCCATCGATAATCATGTAAAAAGACAATGTTGTCTTCGCCATATACCAATATCCATCGGTAAATAGTCAAATGAGTTGACACCTATATCAAGAATCATGTTCTCACTGAGAATAAAGTGTGTGTGCTACCTGACGACTCCGTCTTCAAACATTGAGATGTGGGTGAGTATTTATGACATGACTTAGGGAAAAAGTCTATAAATAGTTGACAGAACAGCTCATTATTCACAAAGTGAATTGAGAGAAGAAGTAGAGAAAAACCAGAACACAAACTAGCTAGATTATAGAGTGACTCCAAGCCTATTCAAAAAACTTGGAAAGATTCCCAACAGTCACAAAAGGTTGAAGTAAGTACTAGAAATCACTGAGAACTTTGCTTTTATTTATGGGAAAAGCCATAAATTCTTAAATGATGGCATCAACTTCAAGAACCTTAATACAAGAGTTGTCCTGAGGTTGCTTCACAACCCAACAACACTGGTGCATTCTCAAGTATACCATATAAGGTTTTACTTATTGAAGACATGCAAACATATATTCACTGCAAGATTACAAAAATAGGAGACCTGGAATTTGAGCAAGATTTCAAAAATCTTTGCAACAATGATGGAACTATAAAAGTAGAATATAACCACATTGAGGTAAAAGGGCTCACACATGCCCTACTATTCCCAAAGGAATTCAAGACCTAATGGATTCAGTTAGTACTAAGTAGAGTACATGACCAAAATATATGGCTAGATGAGACAAAACCGATAACCAAGGATGTTATACATGATGTTATAGGTTACCCCATAGCTGATAAAGTAAAGGCACTAAAGCACCCGCCTAAAGCTGACATTGAAAAGAAAATAGGAACATTATGGGATGGAAGAGGATTAAAGGTATCCACCATCAATGATGATGAAATGAAATTTGGAGCATGTGTCTTACGATACAAGTTCCTTCAGGCTAGTAGGATGAATAATATTGCATCCAGAGCAATGGATACAACATACAAAATATTCAAGAAGGGACTGCAGTTGGATCTGTCAGAACTTCTACTAAGGGAATTAGATGAGAGCATGAAGACAATTAGAACTGAAAATTTTAACTCATGTATGTTTGTTTCACTCATAATGTGCATATTTTTCTATTTTCAAGAATCCTTCCCATCTATCGACAATGTCAAATGGGACACTACCCGCCTAGTGACCACATAGATTAGTGAGTTCATCAAATCACTAGGAGATAATTTTGAATTAGTCATGGATGAATGTTTTTCTAGATTCAAAGAAATAATGCAGAAGAGAGTGAGGATTCCACATAAATTAGTAGAAAAGTACAAGACTAAAATATGTTTTATGGTGGACATTGACTACACCTATGTCTAGCTAGCTGTACCAAGGACAACATGGCTGTCACCACTACAAGGTTAACATAGATCAAGCATAAAATTGTATTGAGGAATTGATAAATGAACCACTACATAAATCACAACCTAAGTTTGGAACTAATGAGGAAGCCAAGGAAAGGATAAAAATTGGCCTAGTTGTGAAAAATATTGACAGGAAGAAAGATAAAATGGTTAAGACATTGAAGAAAAAGTTGTTGGTGAATGAAGAGGAAAAATAACATGTTAGCACTTTTTATTGTAGGATCAATATGTAACAGTAAATTCTTGACTCTCAGATTCCCGATTCAGATTCGTACATGGAAAAGGCTAATTAACAAGGATATATTCCTTCTACACTTTGAGCTCCACAAACTCAGGCGGGTGCACCTATCTTTAGATTCACTGCTTCATAAGAAATATTTTAGTACATAAAGGATTTTTAATCCTTCTTCTTTTTAGGTCTTTTGACCTAGGAAGGTTAACCTATGAATTCTCTCTTTAAGGAATCACCATGATGAACTTTATTTCTCAACACAATTATCTAGACATATATACTTTAGATAATAGAAAGTAAAGATTGATTAAAATTTGATTGGTTTGATAATAATGATTACTTATCAGAACTTGACCAGTCCCTAATCTTGGGCCATAGAGTCAAAATGAAACACACATTCACCAGAGCTAATTATTTAAAATACAAAAAAAATCTTAGATAGAATGCCTTACAAACTACCCTCTCACTCTCATATCTTTGTATCAAATTCCTGCATAAAACCCTAACCCTCTAGAACTATTTGCAAGATTTAAACCCTCCTTGAAAGCAACTCACAAATAACAACACAATTACCTTATAACTGGTACATTTAAAATGATTTACAATTTAAACATACAAGAGCTGGATGTAAATGCAAAAAGACATCAATGATACCGAATTGGAAATTCCATTGTATATCATTAATAATATCTTGAATTCAATACATTTCAAATTGACTAAAAACTAAAAACTCAAACACAATTCAAAAGCTCACCTCTCAATTTTGATTTACCATCCTTTACAATATATTACAAATTGTTATTTATAGCCAGCATTAGTCATCTTGGAATCCTTAAAGATCAATGATGCAACAACCTTCGTATGACTAAACTAATCTAGAGAACATTAAAGACAAAATATTTAGTTAATCCTCTTGACAGTGAAAAGACAAAATCTGTTGACAACTAAATTTGGTCTTCAATCTTCAACTAGGTGGCACCTTTGTCTATTGATATTCAGAATAACTTCATATAGTTGTAATGATACTTAGTGACTTCCATTCCAGGCTAACCTACACTAGTCTTTGAAGTAGTCATTCTCCCTGTGCTCAGATATGAGGTGCTAGGTGTCTTCTTTACTCTTCATCCATAATGTCCAGGTCAACTATTATAGGCTTTTTCTTCTTGGGCTTTGTCAAGAAGTCCCATGCTATGACATCTACTTCCTTTGGCCACTCAAAGCTCTGTATATTCTCAAGTTGGGTCTTTTTCTTTCCCACCTAGCACCTATTATACTCTTGAAATCTATGATGAATTTGTTACAATCTGTCTCTACTTTAAATGCTTCATCCAGAATCTTGTTAAACCTTTCCATGTCCAACTCACCATTTTCAGAGATATATACATCCTTGATAGGCAACACATTGCCAAATACGGCACCCCATAATTGTAATGGCTTGATTTAATTGTCCTCAGCTTTAATGGGAGGTACAAATATGTTGTAACCTACCCCAAAAATATTCATCCTGGGTTCAATTTGATTTTCTTTTCCTTTAAAGAAGGATAATGTGGCTCCAATTTTCTCTATTTTTGTGCCAACAAGATTTACTATCTCTAGAAAATCTGACCTTAGTGGTTGCACAGATGCCAACCTCTCAAAAAGTGTAGTCCTTCCAGACCAAGTAGCATAATATGGATTCAAAATTGATATAAAAGTACTGACCTCTATTTGTAAGCCTGGCAACTTGCCATAAGCTCCATACACCGCATTAATCTTTTCCTTGATGGTGTTTATCCTATGTTGTAAAATTGATGTCAAGGCTCTTAACATAACACTATTATGTTCTATTATCCCTTTCTCTGTTTCAACAGCTACCTCCCCTGCTTCCTCTATCTAGATTTCTAAATCATGTACCTCTTTAGGCTCAATAGGGGAAGGCTCTGGCATATCCAATAGCTATTTTGTAAGCTCATCTATGAGCTTCTCTTCTTCCTTAATCTTTATCAACCGTAATTCTCTGTCCTTAACAATGTCACTAGTATCACTAGTGATTTTCTTTAGCTTCTCTGACATTTGGACTACTTTTGCCTCATTAAGTTGGGAAAAGTGAGTTAGCACTTGAGAAATTTCTAAGTCCCCTATATCCTGGACTAACCAGGTTATCTTGTTACCTTCCATCTTCTCCCAGATATTCAACAGGGATGGCTTCTGATCTTTGGAATCTAAGCTCCACATTGCAAGTGCCAGGGACTTTTGGTTATATCCAAACCCTCTTATCATGTCCCCAACCTATGTCTCTGATGATAATTTTACATAAGGTTGTTTCCTAATTTGATCAATTATAAAGGTTGAGGACAAATCCCAACATTCCACTAGTAGCACCCCACTGGCCTTACCCAGTTGCCTTGCTTATTCAGGAGTAATTTTCTCAGATTCAGGATCATAATCCTGTAATGTTTGTAGAGCCTCTTGGGTGAGTGGATCACCACCTGCCAACTACAATAGTTTTCCCACCTATTGTTTCTTGTTCTAGATGAGGAAATCATTGAATTCCCTTATTTTTATGAAGTTATCATCCTCTAGGAATTCATCCTGGCGTAATAACCTTTCATCTATATAATTCCTAAGAGGTAGATCTTCCTCTTCTTCTGCATCCTTTTGCAATTTCTTGCCTGCCTTGATATGTTTTCTTAGTAAGTGATCATAGGGCCTATTCCCAGTTATTAGTGCGGCAAATCTATCTATCCTTTCTCCTTCTTTTGAGAATGTTCCCCTATTTCTATTTTCTATCTCTTGGGTGGGGGTTCATTTGTTACCTCCTTCTTAGGGAGCTCTATTAGGTCAATGATATTCTCTCCCTCAGCTACTTTCTCTTCATCAATTGCTCTATTGATTGGAGGGGGGCTAGGTTCATAGTATTCATCAACACTATAATATTCTGACTCAGAATTCTCTACTTGATCCTTCTCTAGAACCACTAGTGCATCTTCCAACTGATTGTAAAGGAGAGTGTGAGAGTTGATCATGGCTTCTAGCATCTTCAAATAAGGCATATCAGGGAAGAATCCCCCAAATTTTAGGCCTTTTCTCTTGACCTTCCTTTCTAGGTCCATAAGTTCATTAAACTTTATATCTCTCCTATCCACCTCCTCATCCTCCAACATATTTCTTATCAAATATTCTTCCATGCACTCCTAATGGTCTTTGGTGTAGGGGGTGGTTGGTGTCAGTAACTTTCTGTCACTATGTGTCATGCCCTAAAATTTCATGCCCAAAACGCAACAACTTTTTTTCTGTTAAGGAGAAATTAAATATTATTATTTCTAACAAGAGGGTCTAAGGGGAAATCATGACTGAACGTCAACATCCCTTATCCCTAAACGCTTTTAAAGTTAAAGGTTCATAGGTTGAAGGTTATCTGTATTAATTTTACAATCTAGATTATGGTACTTCATTAATATTATTTTTATAGTAGTCAGTATACTGGCCACATATATTGACCACATACAAATAACATTAAGAGTCCCTATGTTCACCTAAAAATTTTAATTAGATTTTCCTTTTTTTTTAAATTATCAATAATCCCCAATTACAACTTCTTTCATGATATTTGACATTTTATTTTATGTTACTTTATTTTACTATATTTAATTAAATATTGT
>MU224413.1:3502280-3521807 GCA_018584345.1 Thuja plicata
TAATTCTCATCTTGAGCATTTATCATAAGGTAAAATTCACATTGCAATAAATTGAATTTCAACATTTAAATCAGATAAATCTAAATCTCTACAATAACCATAATATAATCAAAATGAGTTTTTCTGAGTTTGGATTCTCAAAATAAATGTCCAAACTAGAAAACATAATAAAGTCCATAATGTCCATCATAAGGCATCATACATCCATGCATCCATAATAATCAAATCCATGACATAAAGCATAAGGTCCATAATGTCTAATAATGCATCAAAAGTAAAGTATCATATGCTAAGTCTATCATAAGAAAGAACTAGAAAAACTATGATGGGGTCCGGGATGGGCCTCACACTATGGATGAAGCCTTCTATGTCAACATATCTATACAAGGCCACATTAATTTTGTAGTGATTCATAAAATTATTCACAAGGTCTAATGCCCCCTTTTCAATAGTAAAATTATAGATCCTGAATTGCCTAGGGATAAAAGTACCCTTTCTGTGTGGTGCAAGATGCTCCTTATCTGTAAAAATGAGCTACCTAATGAACTCCATTACAACTATTCTTGGTGGCACATGGAAGGGAAATATGTTTGGGGGGTGGGTACAACCATACACCCTCATTAATATGAAGTTCTCATAGTAGAATTCTCCCCAATTGTGGTCTCCTGGCCATTTGTCAAGATACTGGAAGGGTGTGAGTAGTTTAACTATCTTGATTCATAGCCTAGTCTTATTTACACCTAGGCCCTGAAGGATTGGATAAACTATCCAATTCTCAAATGCACAAAACTCCTTCTCTCTAGAGGTGTAGTTCCACACTTTTAGCCAAAATTGAACAGGGTTAGGCTGGTTGTGACAAAACCTTTGTGGATGTAGAGATTCATAGTTCATGAGTGGGAAATTGTAGTATAGGATCAAGTGCATTAGAATTGAATAATGCATGAATTTGGGATGAGCCTAATTTTTCTGTATGTCTATGAATCCCTGGTGCATTTAGTTTATGAAATATTGAATGTAATCATATTTGGAGGTAGTATGTAGGCTCTGCATGTCTAGCACCATCATTAGAATGTCTGAGGTAATTCTAGCTACCCCTACATCCTTTCCCAACACTCTGCATAGTGCATATGATATTTTTTTTTATGTAGAAATTTAGGTCCTTGCAGAAATATGGGGCTACTCCTGACATGGCTACTATGTAGGTTTTCATCTTCTTAGGAACATGATGTTCCTTGATCAAATTGGCAGCAACGCCAGATTCTCTAGTATACCTATTCTCTAGGCTCTTCAAGTTTATCTTAGTAGTCATAGGGTAGTACACATTGAAGGCCTTCATGAAATAATTTCGGTCCAAGGTAAGTAGAGCTTTTCCATCATCCCTCTTAATCATTTTGGTCAAGGTATCATACCTACTAGACAATTCTATAATGAAATCAACATCTACAAAGATGTGAGGAACTATTAACCTAGCTAATCCACAGGTCCAAGGGTTTGAAATTGGCATAGGCTCATCACTATTGTTGAAAAAGTAATTAAATAATGAATAACCTGATGAGCCTGGGTTTTTGGCATCCCTAATATATGCTAGGTCATCAATTAAAACATTAGCACAAACCTTTATGTTTTGGCATGAGCCTGGTAGCAATGTGAAAAATTCATTTGAATAATTTCTCTTCCCCTTTGTTTCATGCTCAACATTATCATTTCTTCCACTAGTGGATGTCATACTTAGTGCTTGACTCATTTTTTCCTTTCAGTGTTTCTCACACCTTTCTTCACCGATACTGAAGCAAATCTTCTCAAAACCCTTACCACCAATTGTTAATCACCCTAAAATTTGTAATTCTGAGCACCAAAGACACTGCTAATCACAATCCCTACCGAATTTTGAATCAGGAAATCACTTCTTTGAATTACTTGTTGCTGGAGATCTCACTCTTCTCAGAAAATACTGAATTCTTTAAAATTTCTTTGCCCTAAGAATCTGGAAATTGGTAAGAATGTAATGATTATAGACATAGATACTTATAATTAAGAAAGTAATGCATATGTCTCTTCAAACTAGTAAACTTTCAATTCAGTCACTTCCACCATTAGTTTACGCACTGTGACATAAATTTATGGTTCTAGCCGTGGCATTCAAACTAACAAGTAATCAATTTCTGATGAGTTCTTTTGCTTATAAAAACCTTATAAAATTTGAAAAGAGATCCAAAATAGATCTAATTGGCTGCATTAAATCAAATTATGACTACTTTTCCATCTGTCAAAATCTTTGAAATATTATTCGTCAGCAGCTGTCCACTATGGCATCATAGAAAAATCCTCTTTTTAACTTAGGTTTTACTTCTAGCAACTTAGCAATTGAGTAATCTCCTTGTCGCTTGATATTCTTTCTAACTCCAGTTTGTTACTAAGAATTAGCGACTACCGTTGGATAAATCTTCATATCAACAGTTATCTTTGTGTCACCTAATATTAACCCTTCTTTTTACAGGGACAACGTGACTAAGCCTTCACTTAACTTTTCTTCAACCTCAGGTCACATCTGGAGACTTGGAAACTGATACATCTCTATGTCGCTGAACCAAAAATATGACTCATAGTTTAACTGGAGACCTGGCAACAAAATCCTTTAGTCTCTTTATCACTTGATTTTTTCACTTTATGATTTCCATTAGGAGATAACGCGACTGCCATTGATCTTCATTTTCTCCACATCTGATGGTTGTCGCTAAGTGTCCTTATTTTCATATCACCCCTAACTTTTCAAGAGAATTCACGACTGATGGACACATGTCTTACTTTTCTTTTATCTCTTGATCGCCAGATATTATTTGACTTTTCAATGTTATACCACAAATACCATTGATCTAGCCTCTATCTTGTGGTTTTCGTTGAATCTCTTGATTACTAACTTAACTGATCTTTCTTCTCGCAACTGCACGACAACACTATATTCAAAATTGACATTCAACCTGGGTTTATTTAGAGACTTGGTGACTATTAAAACTCCATGTTTCTTGATCTTTTCCAAACTACAAGGTTAATCCAGAGACTTCCAGACTACCATTAGATTTAATCTCTGATCAAAAGTTGTCGCTGAATCTCTCGATCTTTCACTTAACTCACATTTTATTTCGAGACTTACTAACAAAAATGAAACCTTAATCTTTTGACTCAAATTATAACCCTGGGTTGCATCTGGAGATAATGCAACTGAGTAAACTCAAAGTTGCCATATGAAATCACTAACTCTGATCTCATCAAGAGATAACCTGACCATTGTTAGATTATATCTGAGATCAATGGTCTGCTCTAAGTCTCATGATCCTTTGAAGCATAGTCTTTTTATTAGGAGACTACATGACCAAAGCTTTTCGCCAATTCTGTAGATTACAAGGAATATTTGATTTTCCTCATGAGACTAAGAGACTGAATAATTAGCACATGAAAATTTTTAGGACTTAAGTGCTAAAAAGTAATTGCAAAATAGAACATGTTTAGGAAATTAGGGATTTTTTGCATTTTGCATGGAAATAACCTAAGGACTTAGGGTTTTTTAGTATTTTCAACAAGATTAAGGGCTAAAACAATATTTGTAGAGGTACAGGGACAATTTCAAGCAAAATTTTAAACCCTTTGAGCATAGGTATGATAGGGAACTTAAAAAATTTACAAGGCGGACTCAAAGCATGAAATATTACCAATAGTGGCTCTCTCTGAGGATTCTTAAATGCTAGATTATAGCAAGAACCACAGATCTCTGGGGAAGCAGACCAAAACTAGACTAACCTATTACTGAAATAAACACACAACCAGGAAGGAAACACACCTATACATATGATACAACACTACTGTGCATGGAACAAAAGATCTAATTGAAGAAATTTTTTAGTAATTGTTCATGCACTGGTAATTCCTATTCTTCATCATCCATACTCCTAAGAAAATATGAATCCTTTCCAAAAATCTGTGAGATGACAAAAGGCCCCAGCCATAATGACTCAAATTTTTTATGCTTGCCTTTATATTTAGCCCTGGTATTCCACTGCAACACAAAATCACCAAGCTAGAACTTTCTTTCATGTTCCCTTTTGTAAAAAAGGTACTTCATGTTTTTCTGCAATTTGAGATTCTCCCTCTGACTTTCTCTCCTTATTTCATCCAATTCTACCAATTGAACCATTCTTTCTTCCATAGGTTCAGAGACTTCAATCTCTTCATCTTGGATAAATTTATAAATTGGAAGCAAATTATTGATAGGCATTCTTGATTGAACACCATATATCAACTCAAAGGGAGACTTTCTAGTGGCCTTTTTGACAGTGATTCTGTCTACCCAAAGGGCAAGTTTTAACTTTATATGCTAGGCTCTTTTGTTACCTTGAAGGGTCTTTTTCAAAATTTGCATGAGATTCTTATTGTTGAATTCTTCCTAACCATTGGCTTGTGGATGGTATGGGGATGAATAATATATAACAATTCCCATATTAGAGAAGAAATCAGTAAATTCTTCATTTCTGAAACACATGGCATTATCCATTACCAAGTTGATGGGAACACCAAATCTTGTGATCACATTGTCCATCAAAAAATCAATGACCACTGTACTTGTTTCTCTTTTGGTTGGAACTACCTCTACCCATTTTGTAAAATAATTAGTCACCAATAGAATCCAACTATGGCACCCACTTGATTTCTCAGCAAATTCTCTGATGAAATCCATTCCCCACATTGCAAAGGGGGCTTATGCCACTACAGGATTCAATAATAAAGCTCCTAAAAACTTCATTTTGCTTTAGAATCTCTGACATGGCTCAGATTTTTTGATAAAAATATAAGCATCTTGGAACAAGCAAGGCCAATATTACCAAGCTCTCAAAATTTTATGAGTTGTTGATCTGGTAGAATAATGCCCTCCACACATTCCAACATGCATTTCACTCAAAATCCTTTCTCATTGTCCTTTGAAAAGACATAACAACAAGATCCCATCTCTATTTTTCCATAACAAATCACCATGCAACAAGACATATTACTGAGCCTGTAATCTCAAACTCCTCCTTTGGTTATCACTTATGTTATCTAGACATTTAGCATTTTTCAAAAAATTCACAATATCAGTATACCAGGGTTGCATTTCAATACTTGTTAGGAAATTTCCACTTGTATCAAAATTGTTGACCTGAACTAGGTCCAAATTCCCTTTTGTCATCAGTTTTTCCAATCCTAACCCTCTTACCAATTTTGTAATGTGGATTTCTAGATCAAATTCCTGAACCTTATTTATCCACTTGCACCTCTTCCATGTTAGCTCATTTTGGACAAATATATCTTTGACAGGAGCATGAGGAACATATGCATTTACCTTTG
This sequence comes from Thuja plicata, assembly GCA_018584345.1. Taxonomy (NCBI): domain Eukaryota; kingdom Viridiplantae; phylum Streptophyta; class Pinopsida; order Cupressales; family Cupressaceae; genus Thuja; species Thuja plicata. The sequence continues at coordinate 3,507,657 of MU224413.1, forward strand.
CACATACCAAATAAGACCTGAAAGCCTTGACTTCTTTCACCAAGGCATAAGCCTACTTTTCCATCAATTGATAGTTTAGCTTAGCTGACTGTAAAGATTTGTTTAAAAAAGCTATTGGATGTTCAAATCCCTCATCATCTTTCTGCAATAGAGCTGCAGGAATAGTATGGAAAGAAGAAAAAGTGAATAAAGAAAAGGGTTTGGTATAATCAGGGGACACTAGGATAGGTGCTTCTTGGATGGTTTTTTTATTTTTTCAAAGGCTGACTGTGCCTCTTGATTCCATTCAAATTTTACATCCCTTTTTATCAATTTGACAATGGGCTTGACCAATTCTGCAAAATTGGCAATGAATCTCCTGACAAAATTGATTTTCCCTAGAAATGATTGTATGCCTTTCAAATTTTTAGGAGCGAGTACCTTCTGAATAGCCTCAATTCTTTCAAGATATATTCTTACTCCCTCCCTTGACACTATGTGGCCCATAAGTTTCCCTTCAGTAACAGAAAAGTGACACTTTTTTGGGTTCAAAGACACCTCATATTCTAATGTTTTTATCATAACTTTCTCCAAGTGGTTACAATGATCTTCTACCCTTTTTGAAAAATTTGTTAAATCATCTTGGTATACTACCATCAGAACATCTATGAGATCCCCTTGGAAAGGTTGCATCAGTATTTTTCAAACCAAACGGCATGCGAGTATACACATAAGTGCCCCAAGGAGTAGTAAATGTTGTCTTGAATTGTTTAGACTCTTTGACCAGCACTTGGTAGTATCCTGAGAGCCCATCCATCATAGACAATAAATGACATCCAGTGACTTTATGAAACATAGCCTCCATATTGGGTAATCCATAGTTATCTTTCAGTGAGGCTACATTTAGGTTTCTAAAATCAACACACAATCTTATGTCCCCATTCTTATTTCTCACATGCACCAAGTTAGAAAACCATGATGAATGCTTGATAGGCTGAATTATGCCTACATCTCTCAACTTCACCAATTCTGTCTGCATTTTGGTAGCGAGCAGTGGATTAATGGGCCTTTGTTTTTGTCTAAATTGTTTTATAACCTCTTTCAGAGGGATGTCATGCTAGAATAAGTCTTTTCTATAAGCTTTCAAATCCTCATAAGACCAGGCAAATACATGTTTGTACTTTTTCAGCAATTTTATCAGATTCAATCTCACATTGCTATCCAACCTTTTACCAATATAGACTAATTGAGGAGATGTTTCAGATCCTAGGTTAACTTCTTCTAAGTTTCCTACCTTTGCATTGGACTTCTGGGTCATATAATTGTCATTTATGTTGAACATGCCTTCCAACTCAACCAACCCTTTGGGAATGTGATTAGTAGCTGGCTGGATAACTTCTTATTAAAAGATATATTCTTTACCATCCACAATTGCTACTAGAGATTCACATTCAATCTTCTGACCATCATATTGATCAACACACCGAATAAACCTAAGGATATCATCATCATCCTCAAGTACTTGTCAATTATGAATATTGTCAGGGACTACAGGTCTACTTTTTATTTCTACCACAAACATGCCAGTAAGGGTGACATAATTATTTTTTATGGCAACATTGGCAACGAAATCTGCCATTATGTTATTTGATCTCTCTATCCATAGGATATTGAAGGCATCAAAGAATTCTATCCTATCCCAGACTACATACTTGTAGAATTTTAGTCTATCATCTTTGGCAGCATAATGTTCCCTTATCTGAGATATGATTAACTGAGAATCCCCATGAACTTTCAAACATTTAATACCATGCTTAATAGAAATATCCATTCTGAAGATTAAAGCTTCATATTCAATAGTATTATTTGTACAGTGAAAAGTTAGCAAGAAGGAATACTTGAAAGTGATACCTGATGGGGAAATAAACAAAACTCCAGCTCATGATCCTTCTTTGGAACATCCTCCATCAAAGCACATTTGGCATAGTCCATCTTGTTGCAACATCAATTCATCCACAATTGGGTTAGTATTCTTTAATTGTGGCTTGATCTCTTCCATAGTAAATTTTTCCATATCAATATCTACATAACAATTTAATTGGTCAAGTAGAACCACCTCCACCATGACATGTGACCGAAGTTCTCTATACAACTTGACCTCATTTCCATTTACAGGGATAGTTGCATAGGACAAATCTAATTACATCTTTCCACCCACAGCTGCAGCCCATTGTCTTGATAGAAGCATACCATAATATGGCTTAGTATCAACAACCACTATATCCATTCTATAATTTTCTTCAGGGAAAGCAGCAATTTTCAATTCAATGTCTTTCAATGTTCCTATCAGAGGAACTTCCCTTTTTTCCATAGCATAACAAATTCTAGCAAGTGTGGTGACCTGAAGGCCCAATTCCTTCATGACATGATAAGACATTACATTTTTTGAAGCTCCAGAATCAATCATGCAATTTTTTACTAAGAAATTATTCACCATTAAGGTGACATAAAATGGGTCAACAGATAATGGTTTTTGGGTAATTATGTTGCTAATGCAGATATTGGAAAATTCTTTGATTTTTTATTTTCCTTTTACTTGCCCTTCTCTTTCCTTAACAAGTGGAATTTCCCCTCTACTATAATTTGATGTCAAGGGTGTTTTCTCTTGGTTTGGCACAGACACATCATCTATCCCTCTTAGAAGTGCCAAAGCAGCTTCTTTATGTTCTTTTATTTTCAGCATCTCCATGAGTGGGACTGAAACTTTCATTTGAGTCAGAGCATGTCTCATGTCAAAAATGGGTAATTCAGAGTGCACATTTCTCATCTTTCTACCTTTCTTGGACTTATCATTAGCTATTTTTGCCTCCTTTGCTTCTTCCTTTTCAACATGATCAGAAGAGGGTCCTTCTTGTCTTTCATACTTTTCATCTTTATTTTCCCTGACATGAGAATCCACAGTAACTCGGGGTGAATCCTTTCTGACATAGACAGGGGCAGGATTACCTCGGGCTGGTTGTACTATTCTATTTCTCATATAATATGCATTTTTGGCTTGATTAATTGCTACAATAGTCAAAGATCTCTTTTCCTCATCAGTAGGAGTTATAAAATGAGAATGTGATTTGTCACTTCCCATTGTATTTATAGTTGCTTGTGAAACACTGTCAACCTAATCACTTTGGTAGGGTGGAATCTGTGATTGATATTCTAAACAATAATTGTCTTCTGTACACAATTTATCAGAAGATGAACCAATGTCAGAAAACCATGGGTATGGTTTCTTTACTATGAACATATTAATAGAAGGGCTTTCTTGTTCCATTTCTTCTGTTTGATCAAACAAGGCCTAGGATAATACACACTAATTTGTTCATAATGTGGCATATTGCAAGCATCACACCAAGGACTGTTCTCAACATAGTTGGCACTATTTTTTTTAAGGGGATCTGGGGTTTCTTTGGCTTTTGGGTTATGTTGTCCATCAAGGACTGACTTGCCATTGTTCCAATTTATTTTATATGGATAGTCTCTTAGGTTAGGTTGTTTATCAAACCTTTGGTTCATTTATTTATTGTGGTGGTACCCTCCCCTATCATTTTTAGTCATTTTGGCAGAAATATCTTTTACTACCATCACTAGTTTATCTACTATGTCATCTTCTTTGAGAGCTTTGTTGGTTGATCTGTTTTCTTTCCAGAGTTTGTTGTCTTCCCTCTTTCCCAATTTTCTTGATTCTCTCCTATTGCTTTCAATATCAATAGCTATTTTGTATGCATCCCTTAAGGTTGTTGGGTTTTTGTCTTTGAGTAAGTAAGATATTTTACCATCAGCAGTATTGATATAAGGTGTAAGACATACTTCCTCATCTAACCTCAATAATTGGAATATTTTATTCATGAGCTTTTGAAATCTATTGTTAAAATCAGCCATACTTTCATTAGGGAACTTTTTAATATTATTGAATTCATTCAACATGTATCTAGAGTTGACATGTTCTTTATATTGTTCCCTAAAAGACTTTACAAACTCATCCCAAGATGTAATGCTATCATTTGGTAAATTCCTAAACCAGTCTCTAGCATCCTCTGTCAATTACTGAACAAAAAGCTTTATAATGACATCCTCATTTTCAATTTCAAAGTCAGTTATCTTGTCAATAAAATATTTCAAATGCTCTTCACAAGTTACAACATTATTTCCTATGAACTTGGGGATTTTGTCTCTTACCTCATTGGGGATCACATTAGGGTGACTAGGAATGACTTCAAAGAAAAGGGCTCTATATATGTTCATGTGGACAGTTCTTCTCTGGAAATTTCCAAGCACATTATCACCATTTGGTCTAGTAGCTCCATCTTGATTTTTAATGGGTGGGGGAACACTTTGTTTTTGGTTAGAGACCTGAATGCTTGGGCCAGGACCAATAGGTTGAGCACTTGCATTTGGGCCAGAGGTTTTAACATTTGAATTCAAACCAGAAGATTGTACTTTAGGAACAACCCTTGGACTACTTGGGATTGGGCCAACAGATTGATTTTGTTCTTGTGTCCCATGGTTAACTGGCATCGAGCTACTTTCATAAGTGTTAGTAGTGGTATGTAGGAAAGCTATCCTCATTCTCATATCAGCTATAGCAGCCTCTAATTCTAACTTCTCCAATTGTTTGGCTATGTCCTCTTTATCTTTTCTATCTTGTTCCAGATCAAGATCAACTTGAGATGCTCCTACAGGAATGGTCAAGTTCTTCTTAGTTTCCTCTATAGTCACACCAACCTTTTGCTTACCTTTGTTTGGGGCATCCTTAGTAATTGTCTTAAGTTTTTCATTCTATTCAATCTCATGTGGGTATAATTTTCTGATAATAGGCCCTTCTTTCTCAAATTCATCCTTGCCAGGATTTATCATTTTGTTTGGGGCTTTCTTCCTCAAATCATCAAGATCAGTCTAGATTCAAACCTTTAACCTTTTGATTTAGGATTTTATCCTTGAGGTCATTTATTCTAGTTTTAGCCAAGAGTTCTTCTCTTTCCACCAGTATGTCATATAATTTTTTCTCACATTTCTTCTCTGCATCTGCTATTTCCTTTTCTTGTTCCTTTTTTTCTTTTTCTTAAAGCCAGAACCTCATCCTGCAACTTATCAGAATCATAGGAGGTCATCTCAACAACAAAAGTTTCTTCTGGTGGAGCTAGATTTTCTTGTGTAGGGAAGAAACCTATATCAGTATTTTCCCCATCTCTGAGAGGATCAAAGTTTGCATAAGCTCTATAAGTGTCAATTGGTCCTATGGGTCCTGCATCTTCAGATGAAGATGAATTTCTTTCTGGAGCAGGAGTCTCCATCCTTCCCTTAGAGGTATTTGGGGAGTCATGTTTAGATATACCTCTCTTGGACCATTGTCTCCCTCCACATGTATGGAGCTCTTATCCAACATCTTTCACAATATTTTCTTTAAAATAGGATCTAGTATTCCTTTGTCGACTCATCTTTAAAAATAGACAAGTATATTAAATATGTTTAATGTGCAACACTGGAGTACACAGAGGTTAGAGTTGCCACCTCTTTGCAGAGGAAAAAATATAGAATGATTGAGGAGCTTATCTTGACTTAGATTTTCTTTTACAACAATAAGTCTGAATGAAACTTAAAAGCAAAGTTTCTTGATAATTCCTCTCCTTGATTAATTAGTAATCTCATGAAAATTATTCTTCACTATCTGTGTCACTGCAAGACTTCTCCACTCTGTAACTTTTCTTTGAAAAATATACACTAGATTAAATCAAAGACTTTATAGTCGCCAGTCACTGTATTTGAGATAAGATTAGTATCATCTTCAGGATCAAAACCTTCAAACAATGTGCAATGATAGATAGCCAGAATAAAATTACTTTTATGATTATCAGGAAAAATAGACTTATTCTCAATATTGCGAGGACTAACTCTTTCATGAACATGAATCTTAGAACATTAAATTATTCTCCAGTAGAGTCACCAATTTGTTAGCATGACTCGAATGGGAAAACTCAACTGAAATTTGATTTAACTTTCTAGAAGCACCAGAGATTTTCTGAAAGGCTCAACAAGACCATTTCATATCTATCCTCAATAGAGTCACCAATTTTTTAGCACTTTTTCTTATAGAATCAATATGTAACAGTAAATGCTTAAGTCTCAGATTCCCAATTTAGATTCATACATGCAAAAGGCTAATTAACAAGGATATATTCCTTCTACACTTCAAGCTCCACAAACTCAGGCGGGTGCACCTATCTTCAGATTCACTGCTTCATAGGAAATCTTTTAGTGGATAAATGATTTCTAATCCTTCTTATTTTTAGGTATTTTGACCTAGGAAGGTTAAACTATGAATTCTCTCTTTAAGGAATCACCATGATGAACTGTATTTCTCAACAAAATTATCTAGACATGTATACTTTAGATAAAAGAATGTAAAGATTGATTAAAATTTGATTGGTTTGATGAGAATGACTACTTATCAAAACTTGAATATTGCCTAATCTTAGGCCATAGAGTCAAAATGAAACACATATTCACCAGAGACAATTAATTAATACATAAACAAAATCTCAGATAGAATGCCTTACAAACTACCCTTTCACTCTCATATTATTGTATCAAATTCCTGCATAAAACCCTAACCCTCTAGAACTATTTGCAAGATTTAAACCCTCCTTGAAAGAGACTCTCAAATAAAAACATAGTTACCTTATAACTGGTACATTTAAAATGCTTTATAATTTAAACATACAAGAGCTGAATTTAAATACAAAAAGACATCAATGATACCAAACTAGAAATTCCATTGTATTTCATTAATAATATCTTGATTTCAATACATTTCAAATTGACTAAAAAATTAAAACTTAGATACAATTCAAAAGCCTATCTCGCAGTTTTGATTTTACCATCCTTTACAATATATTACAACTTGATATTTATAGCCAACATTAGTCATCTTGGAATCCTTAAAGATCAAGGATGTAAGAAGCTTCAGATGACTAAGCTAATCTGGAGGACATTAAAGAAAAAATATTCAGTTAATCCTCTTGATGGTGAAAATACTAAATTTGTTGACAACTGAATTTGGAATTCAATCATCATCTAGCTACCATGTTTGTCTATTGATATTTAGAATAAATTCATATAGTTGTAACAAGACCTAGTGAATTACATTCTAGGATAAGCTACACTAGTCTTTGAAGTAGTCATTCTCCTTGTGCTCAGAGATCAAGTGTCAAGTGTCTTCTTTACTCTTCATCCATAATGTCTAGGTCAACTATTACAGGATTTTTCTTCTTGGGCTTTGTCAAGATGTCCCATGCTATGACATCTTCTTCCTTTGGCCACTCAAAGCTCTTTATATTCTCAAGTTGGGTCTTTTTTTTTTCCCACCTAGCATCTGTTATGTTCTTGACATCTGTGATGAATTTGTTACAAGTTGTCTCTTCTTTAACTGATTCATCGAGAATCTTGTTAAACCTTTCCATGTCTAGCTCACCATTTTCAGAGATATATACATCCTTGTTAGGCAACACATTGTGAAATTATGCACCCCATAGCCCTAATGGCTTGATTTGATTGTCCTCAGCTCTAATGGGAGGTACAAATCTATTGTAACCTACCCCAAACATATTCATCCTGGCTTCAATTTGATTTGATTTTCCTTTAAAGAAGGATAATGTGGCTCCAATTTTATCTATTTATGTGCCAACAAGAGTTACTATCTCTGGCTAATTTGGCCTTAGTGGTTGCATAGATTCCAACCTCTCAAAAAGTGTTGTCCTTCTAGACCAAGTAGCATAATATGGATTCAAAATTGATATAAAACTATTGACCTCTATTTGTAAGCCTGGAAACTTTCCATAAGCTCCATAAACCACATCAATCTTGTCCTTGATGGTGTTTATCCTATGTTGTAAAATTGAATTCAAGGCTCCTAAGATAACACTATTATGCTCTATTATCCCTTTCTTTGTTTCAGCAGCTACCTCCCCTGTTTCCTCTATCTAGATTTCTCAATCATGTACCCCTTTAGGCTTAGTAGTGGCAAGATCCAGCATATCCAATAGTTGTTTAGTAAGCTCATCTATGAGCTTCTCTTGTTCCTTAATCTTTATCAACCCTAACTCTCTGTCCTTAACAATATCACTAGTATCACTAGTGAGTTTCTTTAGCTTCTCTAACATTTGGACTGCTTTTACCTCATTAAGTTGGGAAAAGTGAGTTAGCACTTTGGATATTTTTAAGTGCACTATATTCTGGATTGACCAGATTATCTTGTTACCTTCCATCTTCTCCTGGATATTCAACGGGGATGGCTTCTGATCTTTGGGAGCCAAGCTCCACATTGCAAGTGCTTGGAACTTAGGGTTATATCCAAGCCCTCTTATCATGTCCCCAACCTATATCTTTGATGATAATTTCACATAAGCTTGTTTCCTAATTTGATCAATTATAAAGGTTGAGGTCAAATCCCAGCCTTCCACTAATAGCACCCCACTAGCCTTAACTAGTTGCCTTGATTGTTTTGGAGTAATTTTCTAGATTTATTATCATAATTGTATAGTGTTTGTAGAGCCTCTTGGGTGACTAGATCACCACCTACCAACTAGAATTGTTTTCCAACCTATTGTTTCTTGTTCCAGATGAGGAAATCCTTTAATTCCCTTGTTTTTATGAAGTTTTCATCCTTTAGGAATTCATCTTGGTAAAATAACCTTTCATCTATACAAGTCCTAAGAGGTAGCTCTTCCTCTTCTTCTACGTCCTTTTGTAATTTCTTGACTTCCCTGATTTTCTTTCTTAGTAAGTGATCATAGGGCATGTTCCCAGTTATTAAGGCAACAACTTTGTCTATCCTTTTCTCCATCTTCTGAGAAGGTTCCCCTATTTCTATTTTATGTCTCTTGGGTGGGGGTTCATTTGTTACATCCTTCTAAGGGACCTCTATTAGGTCAATGATATTCTCTCCCTTAGCTACTTTCTCTTCAGCAATTTCTTGATTGATTAGAGGGGGGCCAGGTTCATAATATTCATCATCACTATCATATTCTAACTCAAATTTCTCTGCTTGATCCTTCTCTAGAACCACTAGTGCATCTTCCAACTGATTGCAAAGGAGAGTGTGAGAGATGGTCATGGCTTCTAGCCTCTTCAAATATGGCATATCAGGGAAGAATTCCCCAAATTTTAGGCCTTTTCTCTTGACCTTCCTTTCTAGGTCCATAAGTTTGTTAAACTTTATATCTCTCCAATCCACCTCCTCATCCTCCAACATATTTCTTATCAAATCTTCTTCCATGCACTCTTCATGGTCTTTGGTGTAGGGGATGGTTGGTGTCATCAACTTTTTGGCACTACAAATGAAGCCTTCTATGTCAAAATGTCTATACAAGGCCAAATTTATTATGTAGTGATTCATCCAATTATTCACAGGGTATAATGCCCCCTTTCCAATAGTAAAATTATAGATCTTGAATTGCAACTATTTTGGGTGGCACACGGAATGGATATATGTGTGGGGGGTGGGTTCAACCATACACCTTCATTAGTGTGAAGTTATTCTCATAGTAGAATTCTCCTTAATTATGGTCTGCTGGCAATTTGTAAAGATACTGGTAGGGTCTGAGTAGTTGAACTATCTTGACTGGCAGCCTGGTCTTATTTACACCTAGGCACTGAAGGATTGGATAAACTATCCAATTCTATATGGCACAAAACTCCTACTCTCTAGAGGTGTAGTTCCACACTCGTAGCCATAATTGAATAAGGTTAGGCTAGTTGTGACAAAACCTTTGTCGTTGTAGAGATTGACAGTTCATGAACCAGAAATTGTAGTATAGGATCAAGTGCACTAGAATTGAATAAAGAATGAATTTGGGATGAGCCTCTTTTTTCTGTATGTTTATGAATCCCTGGTGCATTTGGTCTATGATATATTGAATATAATCATTGTTGGAGGTAGTATGGAGGCTTTGGATGTCCAAAACCATCATTATAATGTCTAAGGTAATTCTATCTGCTCCTGCATCCTTTCCCAGCACTCTGCATAGTGCATATGATATGTATTTTTTTTGTAGAAATTTAGGTCCTTACAAAAATATGGGGCTTCTCATGGCATGGCTGATATGTAGGTTTTCATCTTCTTAGGAACATGATGTTCCTTGATCAATTTGGAAGCAATGCTAGACTCTCTAGTATACCTATTCTCTAGGCTCTTCAAGTTTATCTCAGTAGTCATAGCGTAGTACACATTGAAGGCCTTGATGAAAGAATTTTGGTACAAGGTAAGTAGGGCTTTTCCATCATCCCTCTTAATTTTTTTGGTCAGGTATCATACCTACTGGCCAATTCTAGAATGAAATCAACATCTACAAAGATGTCAGGAACTATTAACCTAGCTAATCCAGAGGTCCAAGGGTTTGAAATTGGCATAGGCTCATCATTATTGTTGAAAAAGTAATTAAATAATGAATAACTTGATGAGCCTGGGCTTTTTTCATCCCTAATATATGATAGGTCATCAATTAAAACATTGGCACTAACCTTTTTGTTTTGTCTTGAGCTTGGTAGCAATGTGATAAATTTATTTGAATAATTTCTCTTCCCCTTTGTGTCATCCTCAGCATCATCACTTCTTCCACTAGTGGACGCCATACTCAGTGCTTGACTCATTTTTTTTCTTTCTGTGTTACTCACACCTTTCTTCATCGATATTGAAGCAAATCTTCTCAAAACCCTTACCACCAACTATTAATTACCCTCAAATTTGGAATTCTGAGCACTGAAGACACTGCTAATCACAATCCCTGCCAAATTCTGAATCAAGAAATCACTTCTTTGAATTACTTTTGGCTAGAGATCTAACTCTTCTCAAAAAATATTGAATTCTTTAAAATTTCTTTGCTCTAAGAATCTGGAAGCTAGAAGAATGCAATGATTACAGACATACATACTTATAACTGAGAAATTAATGTAGATGTCTCTTTGAATAGGTAAACTTCTAATTCAGTCACTTCCACCATTAGTTTACGCACTGTGACATCAATTTATGGTTCTAGTCGTGGTATTCAAACTGACAAGTAATCAATTTTTGATGAGTGCTTTTGCTTATAAAAACCTTATAAAATTTGAAAATAGATTGAAAATAGATCTGATTGGCTGCATTCAATCAAATTATGGCTACTTTTCCATCTGTCAAAATCTCTGAAATCTTATTGGTTAGCAAATGTCCACCATGGCATCATAGAAAAGTCTTATTTTAACTCAAGTTTTACTTCTGGTGACTTAGCGACTAAGTAATCTCCTTGTCGCTTGATATTCTTTCTAACTCTAGTTTGTTACTGAGACATAGTGACTACCGTTGGATCAATCTTCATATCAATGGTTGTCTTCGTTGATAGGCCATTTTAATGGCATGCTTTAGATACCTTAGAAGAACTTTTGCTAAGTCTTTTCCTATGTTTTCTTTTTGTTATCTCCAAAATTTATGCCCTAAAACTGATATTATGTGGTAGTCAACCACTAAACCTATGCCTTGGACATATGCTACTTAAATACACTTTATTAGGATGAATATACTTTGTTTATTGCTATGGAATTATGATCATGTTTTATGAATGAATTGATTATTTAAGCAATAGATAATGCATGTACTTTGATTAATTACCATGAATGCTCTTATCCTAATGGTGTTAATGCAACACATTGAAGTAGCAACTAACATCTTGTTCAAGCGAGCACGTCTATGTGCTGGGCACTTGACTCAGTTCTGCAGCAGACGCATCTGGAAGAAACATCAGTGTAGCAACGGTGGAAGGTTACCAGGTGGCAATGGTTGAGTGAAGACTTGGAAAAGTGAAATAATTTATTTGATAAGATCTAGGAGAGAGTGGGGAGTTATATTTGTTGTCTACACAGTTCTTTCCTCTCTTTTGGACCGAGTCTATTTCCTGCTTTCTAGCTTCCTTTCTTATTAGTTTTTTGTAATAAAATCTGTACCTTTTATTAGGGCATATGGAGCTTGCAAGTTAGATGTTTTTCCTTTAAATAAAGCCTTTCTCCTATGTGAGAAGGGGGGTGATAGTTTTTCATTAATATAGTTACAATCCAGTTCAAATCTGTTATTCTAAATTTTTGTACTTTGTTATTCAAGGTAATAAGAGAATGAAGTTTTGAGTTTAATTCTATGTAATTGAGTGTTTTGGGTACTCACCCAAGGGGGCCCACTTGGTGAGGAATCCATATTTAGATGCATTTTAGCTTAGTTCATCCTTTTGCATTTTTCTCACTTCTATTTCTATGCTAAATTGGTCCTGCGGCCAAAGCAACAGGATGAGCTATCGTGTCTTGCAGCCAAGCAATGGAGTAACTAAGGCATTATACTTAGATTGTGCACTCTTCTAAGTCTGCTAGCGTAATTCTCTTCTATCATTTACTTTGAAAAATTTCCATTCCCAGCAATAGTATAGTTTCCCTTCAAAAGCATTTACTTCCTGTAGCCATAGAATAGTTTCTTTCCAACATTTTTTTCCTGCAACAATTATAATGATTGGATGAAGAAGTAAATTTGTGCATATAATTTTCAGGCCCATTTCAAGTATCACATCCCTGGGTTTGACATATTAAATGAGTTTCTTATAAGGAGGATGAAGTGCTTAGTTGGATGTCCAATCTCTGAGTTAAAAGGATTATGCCTAGTTTATGATCCTTTATAAAGAGCGATCATTTTTAGTGCCACTGCCTGGGATGTTTCCAAGCCTAGTTCTTATTCAACCATTCTTAGGATTTGCTTTCATTCCCCTCTCTCTATAGATTAAAGCCTTTTCTTGAAAAGAACAAACCACATCACTCCATACTATCTGCATGCATAATAGACGAAGAGACATCATAGGAAGGTACTTGCCAAATCAACTCCCTAACCTATCTAAAGAAGAAATCCACTTTGTTGATACTATTGGTGATATACCTAATGCCCCTTCCTCATCCTCTGAGGGTGATTTTCATAGGTTCTTCTAGGAACAACCAGAAGAAAACCCTTGGTATTTAGTCACCTACCAAGCTCAACACCCACCTCAAAATCCACCTCAATAGAGGAGAAGGATGGCTAATCCTACTACATTTTCATTCCCCATCTCTGGCCAGCAAGATAATCACAACCTCAATAATATTCCCTCTTCTTCTCTTCCAAAATTTTACGGCCTTGTCACAGAGGACCTACATGCCTTTCTCTTTTAGTTTGATATCCTTTGTCAGAGCTATGACTACACCTCTAATGCCCACAAGCTTAAGCTTTTCCCTGCAACACTTAAATAGTCTGCATTGCGATGGTTTATGGGCCTAGGACAGGATGTTGTCCATAGTTGGGACAAAATGAAGGAGGTTTTCTTTCTGAAATATAAAGAGTACTATCAAGGAAATGACATGTGAGGGGATGACATCTTTAAGATGTCACAACAAGAAGATGAAATCCTGGAGGATTATGTCTCCAGGTTTATGTTCAGCCTGCAGAAGAATACTCAGCATGAGCTCAATGAAGAATCTTATAAGTTTCTCTTTTTACAAAGGCATTCATGAAGGATGCATAGAAGCACTCAACCTAATGGCCAGAGGAGATATCACCCAGGCATCATGGGATGATATCTAGAAAATCTACCTCAAATACTCTAGAGCTACTGTCAAGAAAGGAAGGGGATATAGGTCCACCCTGGGAAAGTCCAATGGTGTTGGTGATTCACGGATGGATATAACCAATCTCTTATCCAATTTCAAACAGGATATCATCAACAACATGGCCACCCAGCTGGACACCCTGCAAGCTAAAAATAAACTTGAGGAAGTTGAGGCCATGCTAGCAAAATTCTTCCCACATTGTAGACAAAAGAAGAGGGACCGCAGATGCAAACAAATCGCTAACATGGAGACCACACATATGCCAACTGATTACAAACCAATTGAACCAAAGGAAGAGCATTTTTTCTACATTTCTTAGTGATGACCATGGGTATAGAGACAAGGTATGCCTGTAATGTCCCCGCCAGGGAACCCATAAGGAATCAGGTCTTATGACCAAAATTGCAACTAATTTTTTTTTTTTAACATTACATCATTACTACTCCACATTTACATTCCTTAAGGTTCCCTTAATGA
>MU224413.1:3530067-3565978 GCA_018584345.1 Thuja plicata
GGCCTGAGGGCATTTGGGAGGTATAAGGAGGTTATTCAGGATAGCATCTTGTAAAGATGATCCTTGGCAAGTCCATGTGAGGCTTGTGTATATTATTTGTGATCTTGGATTTCTCCTTCAGTGAGGTTTACCACTACCCCTATTTCTGGAATATCTCTTGGAGATACTTCTTCTTGTTCATCCTAGTATTGAGAAGTTTTCTTGTGTTCGAGACTCCTTTTCTTTTCCTGCTTGTTGGTTGTATATGTTTGTGACTCATTCCAGATTGGATCCCCAAGCTCGGGGGTGGCCTTGTAAAGGCCTAGGTTGGGAGGTGAGCCTCCATGGTCAACCTCATTCTACCTTGTTTTTAGGTACCTGGTGGATATCAAAGATGCATGATACCCTTGTGTGGGAAATGAGTATGACTGGAAATATGCCATTGTAATATGTCCTATCACTATACCTGAAGTTTGTGTAGAATCATTACTTGAGATTTGAATGTAACCCATATTGTTTAAAATTCTCATTATTGTAAAGTTGTTAAAGGTTTGTAAGGTAATATGAAAGATAATATTGTTAGGAAATTTTTCATCATTATTGTGTTGATAGGAGAAAAATGGTTGCTATAAGGAACTGCTTGTTTATCGTGATTAAATTGCTTATGAAGGAAGAGACAAATTTCTAAAATTCCGTAATCTTTGTTTTAAACTCTATGCTCCATTTATGTTGGATAGTTTAAATCTGTATTGCCATAATAAATTTGTTTATCTGATTGGTTCAAATTTCCTCCCTTGAGTTATAGTTATATATGCAATTTAGAATTTATTGTCACTTTTAATAAAATTTCGTTCTTAGGAGTAAGAGTATTTTCTCTTCCTGGATAATTTTAACATTCAGAAAATTTTGTCAAAAAAAAAAAGAGTTGGAATTAAAATTTTCTTCCACCATATTGTGGAGAAAAAAATATAAGATCTATTGGTGAATTTAAAATTTTAAAAAAAATAAGGGATGTACCCCCTGTTTTGGGGGATACAGTCCCAATTTTACACCAGACATTATTATTATAATCTTTGTTCTTGATATTTATATATATATTTATAAATATACATATGCAATAACATATGTATATATAAAAATATACTTATACATATATTTTTATAACCATACATACATCCTTTTTTTTAATAGCGATTTGTTTTAAGCACGAGGCGCTATTTTAAAATATAATATTTTATTATTGGGCGGGGATGGCCGAAGCCCTACCCCAGCCCCCTCTCTGCTGGTGGCCGCATGGACAAAGCCCCACCCCACTGCATACCACAGTGGGTGGGCGGCGTCGACCGTGGCCGACTGTCCACCACCGTGGGCCGCAGTGGCGTGGCAGCACCGCCCCGCCGGCACCCCTGCCATTGTACCCTTCTGTTCCCCCACCGCTTGGCTTAGAACTGCCGCCCTTTGTCGACCGCCGACCCCTCCGCCGGACCTCCCCCCTTTCGCCGCCTCTACGGCTTCCTTCGCACAGCCCTTAGCGATGTATGCTAGGGTTTTTTTTAAAAAATTATTTTAACTTAGGATTTTTTTTATATAAGATTTAAGATTAGATTTATTTTATTATAATGTTATATCATATTTAAGATTAGATTTGTTTCATAGATATTTTTCTTAGATTAGATTTTGTTATAAAAGAAGAAAATGGTTATTTAATAGAATTTTATTTCTAAAAGGGGTAAAATATTTTGTTAATTAAGAGCTGATTTGCATATTTGAAATTTTATAAATAAGATTTGGATTAGATTAAATGGTATAGCTTAGTAAGTTGATGTCTTTATTTTTTTTTTACTATATTAAAGTTTTTATATTTATTTTTATATTTTAAGAAGTATGTTTAAAATTTGATTAAGATATTCTCAACTTAGTATTCTTTTATTTAAAAATTAGTTTGTGGATATTTATGTATATTATCGTCGAAGGTAAGAGTTTATAGGGTGATTCATTTAATTTATTTTAGTTTTAATTTTAGTAAAGATCGATAATTACTTAGAGGTTTCGTTATCCGTCTTGAATTTAAATTAGTGGTTTTCTTTTATATTCTGTATTGTCCTTATTTAAAAATTTCTAGTTTCTTTTTTGTCACCTTTGACCATTTTCATGCAGGGTTGACTTTCAGTCAACTATGGTCAAACCTCATCCGTTGGTCTCGATAACTGAACCCTTTGCTCCTTGAGGTCTTTGGACCTTAGGGTTTCGGTTTTGAACCTTTTGGAGACAGTTGACTTTTTGGTCAACATGGGTTGACTTTTGGCCGGCTGTCTCATTTTGCGCACCTTTGACTTCCTCTGTGCGTTGTAGGCCTTGTGACCCTCGTTCGTGTATTTCTAGGGATGTTTGACTTTTGGTCAACCCTAGTTGACTTTTAGTCAAACTATCTCGATTTGCGTGCAGTTCTAGTTGGGAACTTAAGTCATCCCATAGGATAGCTGTGAAAGCTATTCCTCTCCTTGTGACCTATTCTGGTTATCATTTACCCTTACTCTGTGTTGCGTGCGCATGTTACCCTAGTGTAGCTTTACTATCCCGTTTTAATGCATTATTTAAAAATTTTTGTTCGTGTGTTTTTGCCCAACTTTTGGGCATGACAGTCATGATGAGCCCTATGGAGGACATTTTTTTGCCAAAAGGACAGGCATGAAAATACTGAACACTGGTTACTATTGGCCATCCCTTTACAAGGATTCAGCCAATTACACCAGGAAGTGTGACCGATGCTAGAGGATGGGGCGGCCTACCAAATCTGATGAAATGCCACTCTTCCCTCAGGTTTTCATGACTCCATTTGATAATTGGGGAATCTATTTTGTCATTCCTATCACTCTTGTATTTGATGACAATTCGTATATACTTGTATGTACTGATTATGTAACCAAGTGGGTAGAGGTTAGAGCTATGAAGCATGTAGAGGACAATAGAGTTGCACAGTTTTTGTATGAGGAGCTATTCACACGCTATGGTGTGCCCCACAAGTTAGTCATGAATCAAGGAGCTCAATTCACATCTATGTTGATTACTTCCCTGATGAACGAGTATAGTATCCGCCACCAGAAATCAAGCCACTATCATCCACAGGCAAATGGTTAGGAAGAAGTCACTAATAGGGAAATTGAATCTATTCTCACAAATATAATTCAGTTGCACAAAAAATATTGGAGTAGCTGCCTATAACAAGCCGTATGGGCCTACCGCACTACATGAAATACCACAATAGTGTTTGCCCCTTTTGATTTGGTAAATGGAAAAGAAGCTGTGATGCTAATTGAGTTTTAACATAAGACTTTACGAATGACATTACAACTCAACATTGATCTCAGTGAGGCGCAGCGCGACAGGATCCTGTAGCTTAACTAGCTAGATGAGATTAGATAGGCCACCTTGCAGCACACCAAGTTGGTTCAGACATATTGGAAAAAGTGGCATGATTCTCATATCCTTTCCAAATAGTTTTCTCCTGGCGACTGGGCTCTTTTATATGACTCAAGATTCTACAAAAACCAAGGTAAGCTTACAACACATTGGCTTGGCCCTTATGAAATTATTCATGTTTACTCTAATGGTGCAGTTCAGTTATCCACCATCGACCCTGTTCATTTCAAGCTTCTGGTAAATAGTCATAGGCTTAGCCTATACCATAAACCATAGATGAAGGCTGATTTCTTGTGGCAGTTTGAGATTTCTCCTGCAGCTGCACCACCTCCTACAACCAACAAACCTCCTCCTATTGAAGATCATTTTGCAGCCGCAACACCTCCTGCAGCCAACAAACCTCCTCCTATTGAAGATCATTTTGCAACCGCAACACCTCCTGCAGCCAATGAACCTCCTCCTATTAAAGACCATTTTTCTGATAACGGACCTCCTACAGCCAAAGAACCTCCTCCAGCTGATGACTTTCCTGCAGCCAACTAGAGTAGTTCTTTGCTCCGGTCGTCTCTTTAAAATTTTTTGCATGCAGTCATAATAAAATTTTCATTTCCCATGAAAGTCTCTTTCCTTAATAAAACGTCATGCCCATCCATTTCCTTTCATTATCTTTTCTGCCACAATCGCCTTCACGTCACCTCATTATTACACCGGCTTGAATTTTTTTTACTCTACCTACGTCATCAAATCTTTCTGAATTTGGGTATTTAATGGATCATTTACCAAGGTGCGCATTACTTTATTGCCTTAATATGTTTTTACTTCATTTACTATGATTATGACACCTTGTAATTAATTAGAGTGATTCATCCTCGATTTTGTCATACTTTGCCACGCAAGTGAGGACACTTGGTCCCTTTTTTGAAGGGGGAAATAAATACAGTTTTGTGGGTCATAAATGCTAATCCTTGCCATTACTCATCATAACCACTTTTGCTACCCAAGTTGTACAGTTCCATCATATAAAATGTTATGATTTGAAAACTCCTGCGTGTAAACTATCGAAACTAGCCTTGTTATTTTAACTTAGAATTTCAACTTAAACTTCACACCATTACCATTAATCCAAAACTTTCTGCTACGTCTTGTTCCCCCAAAAACACCATAAAGTTTTCATTCCAATTCTGGGCATAGTAGAGCAATTTTCAACATAAACAAGTACAGTGGAGTAAGGAAATTTCTGGTTTTTCAGGCGTCATTGGAATTTCAAGAAGCAAAATGGGTGGTTCCCCTATATGACATGAACCATCAGACCACCTGGTTTTTCTACAAGACCAGGATAGCATGCAAGTCTTTAATAGAGTAGGGTGGCTCACCTATTTTGTGAGGCTAAATGGGTATGACAAAGATACAACACTAGAATTTTTAAGAACATACAGCAATGGAGTTGTATATGTTAAGAGGCTAGGCATTGAAGCATCAGAAGCACAAATTGCTGAAGTCTTGGGACTTCCTTCTATAGGAGAAGCATTCCCGCATGGTCACGATGCATGAACAACCAAAGAAGAATTTGCATTACCAGAAGACACCCCCATGGAATACAATAAGCAAGGAGTAAAGCGAATGTCTCTTCCAAGGCTATATCCTCAGCTTGCAATTCATGTCATTAGGTACATCACCTATGAAGGTTTCTTTTCTTTCTTGTATGCCATGCACTTTAATTTTCTAAGCCATTTAAGGCATAATTGGTTGTTAAATATTCCAAATTTCCTATATGCTCTTTTGAATTTAAGTGCTGAAGAAGTGCGGAAGGGGTGGCAAAATGCGGTAACCCACCATGGTTTAATCAAACTCTTGGTGGAAAGGTCACTAAGGGCTATCTCTTCCATGACTTGGGATAGGTTTATTAGGCCACCTCATGTTGAATTACATGGAGAAGGGCCACAGGCCCAGAATCAAGAACAAGGGAATAACCCTAATAAGGAGGAAGAAATTGATGAACAAAATGAACCTTTGGAGAAAACTTCTCATTCAGAGCCTAATGAGGAAGATATTTCATTTGGTCATCCAAACCCTACCTCATGGTGCATAGAAGCCAAGATTCGTACAAGCTCTTAGCAAAAAAATAAAAAGAGCAAAGGCAAGGCTAAAATGAATGAATATATGAGTCAGGATATTCCTATTTTCTCTTTTCCTCCTGCAGCCATACCTACCAAAAAGAGGAAACTTCCATAGAAGCAACCTGCAGCCTCTTCCAATACCCTAGTGTGCAGAAGTGTTCATTTGAACACCACACACTCAAACATCAGGGACTCTCCTGTGATGGTTGATAATTCTTAGACCTCTTTGGAGGAACATTTACAAGAACAACCTCAAGTAGATAGTCCCATTGCAGAATGCCCAGGTATAACGGAACATGATCCTACAACCATTGGGGTAATGATAGAAGCTAGGTATGCAAGGCCTGAGGTCATACAGCTTAAAGAGGCCAAGAGAGAATCCTCTTCTCTATAGGAAGACAATCATGGGGAAGGGCCCCTTGTTCCAGAAAATATGCCAGATTAGGAGGAAGGCCCACAAGCACCTTAGGAAGTTCCACATCAACAACCTGGGGAGGTAACTATTCATGCTCTCTCGGTTGATTATTTCAAAACAATGCAATATTAGAAATCAATGTGGGAATTAGAAACGGCCAAACTAAGAAGGGAACTTGACAAAAAATAGCAAGAAATCAAATTTATACATGATAAAATAAATCACATAACAGATATAATTCTAGATTTAATGGAATGCTGACCACCACCTCGAGTTTATGCCCCGTGCCTCAAGGAGTAGTTTTTTATGTTCAAATTGGAAAGAATCCTCCAGGATGTTAACATAGGCATAGAAACTCCACATGAATTTCTGGCTACATTCAACACATCACCAGATTGTGTTTGAAATCTATTATGTGAATTATACTTCCATAACTATGTTATTCCTTTTGATATTGATTGGAATCCCCTTCTCTTTGTTGGTGATATACATTTGTCTTCCCTTGTTTCCTAGATTCAGAATGAAATAAATTATGGAAAGCAATTACACAAGTACATGATCCTGGAGAAATCCATTTCACTGGCCCTGCATCCTACAAGTCGGTCACCATGACGACTTTACTATGACTGGATACAAATTATTTTCAGATTTCACGATTCTGCACCAAGGAAATGAATTGTGGAAAGCTGTGAAGCAGTCTTCTCATCATTTGAAAGATTTTCATTAATAGATGGGAACAGGGCATCTGAAGCATTAGAGAAGAGATGGGAAAGACTCCCTATGCCTCTGAAGAAGGCTGAGCCACACAGTCTGATTAATTTGTGGGCTGCAATGCAGTGTGTCAGTTGGTACATACGTCAGGGAAGACAACCATGGGCCGAGCGATGGTTACCACTTGCCTTCTAGCCTCCCCTTCTTTTATGGCCATTATATAGTTGTGTGGATGAGGAAATTGATGAACAACAAGAACTAAGAAAATGAGTAAAAATGGAGCGCATGAATGGATTCTACTGGGGCATAGGCACCTCCATGATGGGGGAAACATAGGAAGGAGACCTTCGGGTTCTAGCCAAGATTCGGAATGTTTCAGTGCCTGAGGATAGGCACTAGTCTTCCAAGGGTGAAAAATGATAGGCCATTTTAATGCCATGCTTTAGATACCTTAGAAGAACTTTTGCTAAGACTTTTCCTATGTTTTTTTTGTTATCTCTAGAATTTATGCTCTAAAACTGTTATTGTGTGGTAGTCAACCACTAAACCTATGTTGTGGACATATGCTACTTAAAAACACTTTATCAGGATGAATATACTCTATTTATTACTATGGAATTATGATCATGTTCTATGAATGAATTGACTTTTTGAGTAATAGATAATGCATGTAGTTTGATTAATTAACATAAATGCTCTTATACTAATTGTGTTAATGCAGGGCATCGAAGTAGCAACTAACATCTTGTTCAAGTGAGCACATCTATGTGTTGGGCGCTTGACTCGGTCCTGCAGCAGATGCATCTAGAAGAAACATCAGCGTAGCAATGGTGGAAGGTTACCAGGCAGCAATGGTTGAGAAAAGACTAGGCAAAGTGCAATAATTTCTTTGATAAGATCTAGGAGAGAGTGGGGAGTTAGATCTGTTTTCTACGTAGTTCTTTCCTCTCTTCTAGACCGAGTCTATTTCCTGATTTCTATTTTCCTTTCATGTTAGTTGTTTGTAATAAAAGCTCCACCTTTTCTTAGGGCATATGGAGTTTAGCAGTTAGATGTTTTTCCTTTAAATAAAGCTTGACTCCTATGTGAGAAGGGGGGTGATAGTTTTTCATTAATATAGTTGCAATCCAGTTCAAATCTATTATTTAGAATTTCTGTACTTTTTTATTCAAGGTAATAAGAAAATGAAGTTTTGAGTTTAATTTTGTGCAATTGAGTGTTTCGAGTACTCACCCAAGGGGGCCCACTTGGTAAGGAATCCATAGTTAGATGCATTGTAGCTTAGTTCTTCCTTCTTCATTTCTGTCACTTCTATTTCTATGTTGAACAGCTCCTGTAGCCAAAGAAATAGGACGAGCTATCGCATCCTTCAACCAAGCGGTGGAGTAACTAAGGCATTATAGTTAGATTGTGCACTCTTCTAAGTCCACTAGAGGAATTCTCTCCTATCATTTACTTTCAAACATTTCCATTCCTAGCAATAGCTTAACTACCTTCAAGTGTTCATTTCATGCAGCAATAGTATAGTTTCCCTTCAAAAGCATTTATTTCCTGCAACCATAGAATAGTTTCTTTCCAGCATTTGTTTCCTACATCAATTAGAATGATTGGTTGAAGAAGTACTTGGTGCATATATTTTTCTGGCCCATTTCAAGTATCATGTCCCTGGGTTTGACATATTAAATGAGTTTCTTATAAAGAATATGAAGTTCTTAGTTGGATGTCCAATCCTTGAGTTAAAAGGATTATGCCTAGTTTTTGAGCCTTTATAAAGAGCGATCATTCGTGTCATGTAATCTTTTAACTTAACCCTTATTTTTATGGAGACAACATGACTAAGCCTTCACTTAAATTTTCTTCAACCTTGGGTCACATCTGGAGACTTGGCGACTGATACATCTCTATGTTTCTGAACCAAAACTCTGAGTCATAGTTTATCTGCAGACCTGGCGACAAAATCCTTTAGTCTCTTTATCGCTTGATTTTTCAACTTTTATGATTTCTATATGAAGAAAATGTGACTCTCATTGATCTTCATTTTCTTCACATCTAATGGTTGTCACTAAGTCTCCTGTTTTGCATATCAAACCCTAACTTTTCATGAGACTTCACGACTGATGGACATGTGTCTTGCTTTTCTTTTGTATCTTGATCGCCATATATTATTTGAATTTTCAATTTTATATTGTGACAACATGACTACCATTGATCTGGTCTCCATCTTGTGGTTGTCGCTTAATCTCTTGATTACTAACTTAACTCATCTTTCTTCTCCCGACTACACGACAACACTATATTCCAAACTAACATTCAACCTGGGTTTATTCAGAGACTTGGCGACTATTAAGACTCCATGTCACTTGATGTTTTCCAAACTACAGGGTTAATCCAGAGACTTCTCGACTACCATTAGATTTAATCACTAATCAACATTTGTTGCTGAATATCTTGATCTTTTACTTAACTCACATTTTATTTTGAGACTTAGCGACAATGGTGAAACCTTAATCTTTTGACTCAACTTATAACCCTGGGTTGCATCAGGAGATAACGCAACTGAGTAAACTCAAGTTCGCCATATGAAATCACTAACTTTGATCTCATCAAGAGATAACCTGACCATTGTTAGATCATATCTAAGATCAACAGTCTGCACTAAGTCTCATGATCCTCTCAAGCATATTCTTTTTATGAGGAGACTAGATGACCAAAGATTTTCACCAAGTCTCTAGATTACAAGGAATATTCACTTTTCCTCAAGAGACTACGCGACTGAATAATTAGCACATGAAAATTTTTAGGACTTAAGTGCTAAAAAGTAACTACAAAATACAATATGTTTAGGAAATTAGGGCTTTTTTGCATTTTCGCATGGAAATAACCTAAGGACTTAGGGCTTTTTGCATTTTCAACAAGGTTAAGGGATAAAACAATATTTGCAAAGGTAGAGGGACAATTTCAACCATGATTTTAAGCCCTTTGAGCATAGGTATGATATGGAACTTAAAAAATTTACAAGATGGACTCAAAGCATGAAATATTACCAACAGAATAGACAAAAGAAATACACGGTCAGTCACCCGTCGGTGAAGCTGAGAAGGAGAGTGACTCAGAATCCACAGAGTCTGATACACCACTAGCAACAACAAAGAAACCAAGGACCACTACTGCATCTAGGACCAGGATTCAGACAACAAAGGATGCAATTCCTTCAATGATCAAGAAAGGTGAAGGGAGGACCTTTAAAAGAAAGCCTCAAACAGGGAAAAAGGACCCAACAAAAAGAAGAAAGTTCCTTAGAACAAAGTGGTGCATGAGCACCTAGGCTATCCTCTAAGCCCTAGAATTGTTTGGATTGTAAATGACCCTATCCAATTTAGTGTGTGTTTAATGTTGACCTTAGTAGGTCTTGCAAGGTGTGTTACTAGGTGGATTGATAGTTAGTGTCAAATCAAACCTAGTCTAGTTAGTTTACTTTAATGCATAATTTTGGCTTGAGTAGGGAAAATGAATCTGAATGGGTCCTAGAGTTACATAGGATTGGAAAAGTTCCTACAAAGGCCTTCATGATGTACATTCCTCATATGAAGAATGGTATAGGTCATAAAATTTAGTTTGAGCATTTATGTAAAAGATGCTACAATGTTGTCATGACAACATTTTGCATTGTTGCAATGTTGAATGAAATATAGAAAACATTTGGATTCCTCTTGAGATGGAGGTGAAAAATCAATTCTAGTGGCCTAAAATGGTCGAAGAAGTATCTTAATATTCCTAAGGACTCATTTCCCAAGGTAGATTGAATGTAAGCAATTTTTTGGAATAGCAAGAAGCTCTATAATTTTGGATTTTAGCAATAATCGAGTATTTTGATTTATAGAGTGATTAAATGGATTGAATTGATAAAAGTAGTGTTGGATCTAATTTGAGTAGTTAGTTTTAAGGATTTTTCATTCATTTCACAATCATTTTAGAGTTGGTTTGTTAGCATCAATAAATTGGTTAAGTTTTAGGGAGTCTACTGGTCTAGTTTAGAGTAGTTTGTGTTTTCATGGCTCCCCCATGAAATCCAACTGTGGGAATCTCCTAAAGGTGGATGGATGTTTTAGGGGAGCCTATGTATAGTGTAAATATTCAAGGAGAGGTACTGAAGAGTTGAGATTCTATTTTTAAGGTTATTCCCTAGGCGAGCAAGGTCTATCTAGTTAGGAGTGTAACAAAGCAAGAATCAAGTGCCATTGCAAAGGGGTGTGTGAGGGAAAGAAACCAATTGAAGTTCCAGAAGCCTTAGGGTCTAAATGAGCCCTTCCTAAGATCTTAGATCCTATATAATCCATCTTGATACATTTTTAGCAAGAAATCAGTGTGTTGTTGTCAATGCTTGAAAATAGACGTAAAAGACCTACATTTCAAGACAGTAGAGTATGGATGGTTTGTGGAGTTAAAACCTTGAAAATATTTAAGGTATTGGAAAAGGGTATCTAATTCCTATGGTTTTTTTAAGGTTTGTGAGGAATTTTTGGAAAGAATCTGGAAAAACTCTCTAGACAGAGGAAATTGGGCTATAAGGCCTAATAGGATCAAAAACATTGTGAAGGTGGAACTTGATCACTTTGGGATAGAAGAACCATTAAAATGTTATTGAAATGATTTCAAATGGATGTCTTGAAGGTAAAAATGACCGTTGTAGCACTTGTGAGTATGTTTGGGAAGGTTTGATCTTTGAATCATCCAAGGAAGCATAGAGACAAAGAGTACTTTAAATGGTGGAAATCTTTCAAGATTAAGCATAGAGAAACTAACTCTTAGTGTGGAGTTAGAATAGTCTCAGAGTGTGAATACATAAGAATTTATTGGATTCTAGAATATAATTAGGATCCTAAGTAGACTATGGCAAGTTAAGTCCTTACTTGGGTAAGTGCAAGCCAATCTTGGAACACTTCCATCAGATTGGTATCAGAGCCTCTTTTGATCATACTTGTGGTTAATTTTTCAACCAGAAGAATCAATTGGAGAGTCAAAAATGGTGAGTAATGATGAGTTAGCTAAGAAGGTAGATGAACAAGAAGAGGATAATAGACTACTCTGAGATTGGTTGGCTCAATTGTACCAAAAATTGGATGAAGTTGATGTGAAAGAAGATGAAGTGAAGGAAAAAGTTGAAGGGAAAGGAAAGGATGTTGCCATTGAAGATGAGATCCCTGAAGTTGACCCTATCCTAAATGAGGATCCATTCTTGAAAGCCTTAAAAACTATGAGTGGCAAAGAATTGGAATGTGTTTCTATTTTCAGTGGAAAAATGGAACTAGAGGTAGTCATTGATTGGATAGAGGGACTAGAAAACCATTTTGAGTGTGATTGTATCATTGCGGATCAAAAGGTGAAGATTGAAAAAGCTATAATGAGAGGATCTGCACTCACTTGGTGGAAATTCAATCAAGCTGAGAAAGAGAAAGAAGGAAAGAGGCCCATTACTTCATGGAAGGCTATGGCTGCATAAGTTGGAGATACTTATATCCTTGAGGATTATGAAATACAATTGCACAAAAGAAGACAAGGTCTAAGACAGAAGGACCTAGATGTAAACTCATACACTGAAGAATTTTAGAGACTTTGTATGAGGTCAAGACTAGCAGGGGATGAAAAAGTGAAAGTAGAAAGATACCTTAATGGGCTTAAATGGACCATTCAAGATGAGATGAGTCTTTTGACTCTGAACACATTTCAAAAGTGCCACCGAATTGCTATCAAGGTTGAAGACAAGCTAAAGAAGAAACAAGATTCAAGCACCTCCCGAGGAAGGGACAGAGAAAGAGACAACAAAGGACAAAGAGGTGGGTATGGTGGAAGAAATTTTGAATCTAAAGGTCAAGCAGAGACTAAGCTCACTAAACAACAAGAAGGAAAATTCAATAGAGGAAGTTCAAGTAGAGGGAGGAACTCTAACAAAAGAGGAAGAGGGAGTAGCTAAGGAAGAGGCAACTATTTTTCCAATATGAAGTGCTATCACTGTAATCAGTTAGGAAATCCTACATATAGGTGTCTAGAGAAGGGAAGTACATCTCAAGGAGGTGAAAAAAGAGTGAACTATGTTCATGAGGAGACAAGAGGTCAAAAAAAGAACCAAGAAGTGCCATTAGAATCAAAGAAGGGAGAGAATATCATGATGAGAACTCTGATCAAAGAGCCATTGAAGGAAGGACTCAGTCAAAGGAGATCAATGTTTAGAGTAAAGAGTAAGATGATGGGTAAAGTGTGTAGAGCCATAATAGACTCAGGGTCCACTGACAACATAGTGTCATAGGAGGCAGTTAGCAAGTTTAAAATGACAAGGATACCCCACACGAGTCCTTACAAGGTCACTTGCCTAAACGAAGGACAACATGTCCTTGTTAATGAGAAAGCTTGGGTTGAATTCTCAATTGGGAGATATAAGGATAAATTTTTATGTGATGTCTTACCTATGGATTCATGTCACTTGCTCTTAGTTAGACCATGGAAATTTGACAGAAATTCCATGCATGATGAAGTGAAAAATTCATACTCTTTTAAGAAGGACAATGTGACATACAAAATCCAGTCATTGTTGGAGGATGCAGAATTCAAAACAAATGGTCCTAATGTTCTCATGGTGAGTGAAAAAGAGTTCTTATAGGCTTTAGAAGAAGGAGAAGTAGTTGGATTTGTACTGGTGTTAACGCCAAAGGAATTTGCAGTTATAACAGAGAAGAGGACAGAGCTACCTAAATAAGTCAAAGAGATGTTACAAAGGTATGAAGGTATAGTGAGTGATGGAAAAACATCAACCCTACCCCCTAAGAGGTCTGTAATCCATTAGATAGACCTAATACTAGGAGCTAACCTAACCAATAAGGAAGCCTATAAGATGACTCTTCAATAGAATGAGGAAATTGCTAGACAAGTCTAAGAGCTCATAGAACAAGGCCTTATAAGAAAGAGCATTAGCCCATGTGTCATGCCCACTGAACTAGCACCTAAAAAGGGAGGAACATGGAGGTTATGTACAGACTCCAAAGAAATCAATATAATTACAATAAAGTATAGATTCCTTATCCCTAGGATAGAAGACCTAATGGACTATCTATGAGGAGCAAGGTACTTTACAAAGATAGACCTAAAGAGTGGTTATCATAAAATCAAGGTAAATGAAGGGGGTGAGTGGAAGACAACCTTCAAAACCATAGAAGGACCTTATGAGTGGCTTGTAATGACATTTGGACTGTCAAATTCCCCATCTAAATTCATGAGATTGATGAGTGAGGTCCTCAAAGACTATATTCGAAAGTGTATAGTAGTCTATTTAGATGATATACTCATCTATAGTAAGAAAAGAGAAGAGCACCTCAAACACTTGGAAATGGTTTTTAAGAAGCTGCAGGAGGAGAAGTTGATGATCAACTTAGAAAATTATGAGTTCGTCAAGATAGAGCTAGTATACCTTGGTTTTGTATTATCTCAAGGTAACCTAAAGATGGATCCAAGCAAAGTGGAAGCCATTCCCAATTGGCCTAGTTCAAGGACAAAATCAAAGGTAAGGATTTTTCATGGTTTGGCTCAATATTATAGGAAGTTTATCAAACAATTCATTACAATTTATGCTCCCATGTTGGACATTATAAAAGGAGGCATGAAGACTAAGTTTGTATAGAACAAACAAGCTAACCATGGTTTTGAATTGTTAAAGAAAAAAATTGCTACACAACCTGTTTTGGTTTTGCCAAGTTTTGAAAATTTATTTATAGTAAAGTGTGATGCCAACAATGTGGCAATTGGTGTTGTCTTAAGCCAAGAGGGAAGACCAGTGTCTTTCCATTCTGAGAAATTGAGTGAAGATAAGAAGAAATATTATTCTTATGACCTAGAGATGTATGCTTTAGTTCACACATTGAGAAAGTGGAGGCGGT
Source organism: Thuja plicata (assembly GCA_018584345.1). Classification (NCBI taxonomy): domain Eukaryota; kingdom Viridiplantae; phylum Streptophyta; class Pinopsida; order Cupressales; family Cupressaceae; genus Thuja; species Thuja plicata. The sequence goes on from MU224413.1 coordinate 3,544,635, forward strand.
ACTTGCTTCCAAAAGAGTTCATATTCTATCCTGACAACCAAGCATTAAGTTTATTCAACTCTCAAGAGAAACTTAGTCACAACCATATGAAGTGGCTTGAGTACCTACAAGCATACAAATTCAATATCAAACACAAGAAGGGATTGCAGAACAAGGTTTTAGGAGCCTTGAGTAGAAGATCCATGACTATTCAAGAGATACAACTATAGAGCATGGGAATAGACAACTTCAAAGATCTATATGGAAATGATGAAGACTTTGCAAACATCTATATGGTATGCCAAGAATATAAGAATCAATCTCATAGTAAATATTCTGAATATATTTTTAAGAGTAATATACCATTTAAAGAAAGTAAATTATGTGTCCCTAGAGAGTCTATAAGGGAGAATTTGATTAAGGAGAAACACAATGGTGCACTGAGTGGCCATTTTGGGGTCAGTAAGACAAAAGAGTTAGTTTAGAGATTTTAATTTCTACCAAAGATGAATGTTGATATTAGGAAGTATGTTGAGAGTTGTGTTGTGTGTCAGAAGGCCAAGGGAACATCTTCTAATGTTGGCCTATACCAACCACTTCTTATTAAAAATAGACCATGGGAATGCTTGAGCATGGACTTTGTAGTTGGGTTGCCTAAGTCAAGACAAGGAATGGATAGTGTCTACGTGATAGTGGACACATTCAGTAAGATGGCACACTTTGTACCCTGCAAGACAACCAATGATGCCATTCAAATAGATTCTGTATTCTTTAAAGAGGTAGTTAGAATAGATGGATGGCCCTTGAGCATTGTGTCAGATAGAGACGCCAAGTTTATGAGTCATTTTTGGAAGACTCTATGGTAGAAGTTAGGTACTAACTTATCTTTTGGATCTACATACCATCCTCAGACTGATAGTCAAATTGAGGTAGTTAATAAGAGTCTCGGTAATCTCCTAAGATGCTTAACAAAGGAGTATAGTCAGACATGGGACCAACTCATAGGCAAAGTTGAATATTCCTACAATGACACTGTAAATAAGACTAGTGGTAAGAGTCCTTTTGAAATTGTCTATGGCATACACCCTAGAGGCATTTATGAGCTCAAAGAATGGAAGGATGGAGTTAAAGGGAGTGGATATGCTAAGGACTTTGCCTATGCTATGCAAGAGGTCCATGATACAGTCAGGAAGACACTAATTGAAAATAAAAAGAAAATCAAGAGTAAGGTGGATGAAGGAAAAAGGGAAGTCCAATTCAAGGTTGCGGATCTAGTGATGGTACACCTCAACAAGGATAGACTATAGAAAGGAATCCCACACAAGCTGTAGATGATAATAATTGGCCCCTGTACTATACTAGTCAAATATGGAGCAAATGCTTACAAGGTGGAGTTACCAAAAAAAAGTAGTTTGTCACCTATCTTTAACATTGCAGACTTGATCTTATACAAAGGGCCAATAACTTATCTAGATCAGAGCTTGAATGAAGTCATCCAAGAGGTAGAAGCACTCCATTTTCCATCTACACCAGTAAAGAACGTAGACTGCATACTAGAATCAAGAATTTACAAAAAGACCAGAAATAAGGATTAAAAAGAACACTTAGTGAAGTGGAAAGGACAACTAGATGTAGATGAAACATGGATAAAGGAGTCAAAGTTCAAAAATTTGGGCATTGACCCTGACTTGCTCAATCCAAGGATTGATTGAAATCTTTCACTTAGGGAGGATGGTGCAGGAGCACCTAGGCTATACTCGAAACCCTAGAATGTTTTGGATTGTAAGTGACCCTAGCCAAGTCAGTGTGTGTTTAATTTTTACCTTAGTAGGTCTTTCAAGGTGTTTTATTAGGTGGATTGATAGTTAGTGTCAAATCCAACCTAGTCTAGTTAGTTTACTTTAATGCATAGTTTTGGCTTGAGTAGGGAAAATTATTCTTAATAGGTCCTAGGGTTAGGTAGGATTGGGAAAGTGCCTAAAAATGCATTAATGATGTATATTCATCATACCAAGCATGGTAGAGGTCATAAAAGTTAGTTTTTAAGCATTTATGTAAAAGATGCTACAATGTTGTCATGACAACATTTTGCATTGTTGCAATGTTGCATGCAACATAGACAACATTTTGATTCCTCTTGAGATGGAGGTGAAAAATAAATTCTAGTGGCCTAAAATTGTGGAAGAAGTATCCTAATATACCTAGGGATGCATTTCCCAAGGTATATTGAATTTAAGCAAGTGTTTGGAGTAGCAAGAAGTTCTGCAATTCTAAATTTTAGCAATAATCAAGCATTTTGAAATACAGAGTGATTAGATGGATTGAATTGATCAAAGTAGTGTTGGATCTATGTTGATTTGTTATTTTTAATTATTTTTCATTCATTCCACAAGTACTGTAAGGCTGGTTTGTTAGTATTCATAAATTGGTTAAGTTTTAGGGAGTCTGCTGGTCTAGTTCAGAGGAGTTTGTATTTCCATGGCTACCCCATGAAATCCAACCATGGGAATCTCCTAAGGGTAGATGGATGTTTTAGGGGACCCTATGGAAAGTGTAAATATGAAAGGAGAGGTTATGAATATTTGAGCTTCTATTTTTAAGGTTATGCCCTATGCGAGCAAGGTCTGTCTGATTAGGAGTGTAATAGAGAAAGAATCAAGTGCCATTGCAAAGGGGTGTGTGAAGGAAAGAAAAAAAGTGAAGTTTAGGAAGCCTTAGGGTCTAAATGAATCCTTCCTAAGACCTTAGATCCTATATAATCCATCATGATACATTTCTATCAAGAAATCAGTGTGTTGTTGTCAATGCTTGAAAATAGGCCTAAAAGACCTACATTTCAGGATAATAGTGTACGTATGGTTTATGGAGTTAAAAAATTGAAAATATTAAGGTCTTGGAAAAGGGTATCTGATTCCTAAGCTGGTTTTTAGGTTTGTGAGAAATGCTTTGGAAAGAATCTAGAAAAACCCTTTGGATACAGGTAATTGGGCTACTAGGCCTAATAGGATCAAAAGCATTGTGAAGGTGGAACTCGATCACTTTGGGATAGAATACCTATTAAAATGGGATTGAAAGGATTTAATATGTATGTCTTAAAGGTAAATATGACCTTTTATCACTTGTGAGTATGTTTGGGAAGGTTTTATCTTGGAATCATCCAAGGAAGCATAGAGACAAAGAGTAATTTCGATGGTGGAAATCTTTCAAGAGTAAGCATAGATCAACTAACACTTAGTGTGGAGTTAGAATAGTCTTAGAGTCTGAAGAATTAGGAATTTAGTGGATTCTAGAAGATAATTAGGATCCTAAGTAGACTAGGGCAAGTTAATTCCTTAATTTAGTTAGTGCAAGCCAATCTTGGAAGACTTCTATCAGATTGGTAACAAAGCCTCTTTTGATTAGACTTGTGGTTAATGTTTCCATCAGAAGAATCAATTGGAGAGTCAACAATGGTGAGTAATGATGAGTTGGCTAAGAAGGTAGATGAACAATAAGAGGATAATAGACTACTTTGAGATCAATTGTCTCAATTGGAGCAAAAAGTGGATGAAGTTGGTGTGAAAGCAGATGAAGTGAAGAAAAAAGTTGAAGGGAAAGGCAAGGAGATTGCCATTGAAGATGAGATCCCTGAAGCTGACCCTATCCTAAATGAGGAGTCATTCCTCAAAGCCTTAAAGGCTATGAGTGAAAAATCATTTGAAGGAGTTCCTATTTTTAGTAGAAAAAATGGAACTAGAGGTAGTCCTCGATTCGATAAAGGGACTAGAAAACCATTTTGAGTGTGATGGTATCACCAAGGTTCAAAAGGTGAAGGTTGAAAAAGATAGAATGAGAGGATCTTCACTCACTTGGTGGAAATTAATCCAAGATAGAGAGAGAGAGAGAGAATAAAGGAAAGAGGCCCATTGATTCATAGAAGGCTATGGTTGTGTTGGTTTCTTTTTATGTTGCAATAAAAAAGCAATAACCTCTTCTTCTTATGGTTGTTTTATAGAGGAGCCACATCCAAATATTTGTTCATGCAAGAAAAGGACCAACTAACAAGAACTCTCATAATACTTCTACTCTTTAGGTCCTGTTACACCAAGGGGGGATACCCTGTAATACCTTTTGATATGTCTTATATGGTACTATCAAGAAGTATTTCACAATTACTCAACATAATCGGGAGATACTAGATAATTGGCTAATTTCCCATTGAACATCAACCATGAAATGGAGAATGAGATAGGAATTCACAACAAAATTACATAAATGTAGACTTAATGGATTTAAAATGTTTTTTTATAGGTAAACACAACCAATATGCAACTAGATATGCAATAATCCAGATCTTGTAAGCTTTAGATCAGTTCTTTATCCATTGGGCTATATTCTGACTCAGATACAGTATACTAAAATCCATATTCACCAAAGATTTTTTATCATAACACAATTATCCCAAACCCCTACTACTAATAAAATCCTATCATGTGTCAAAATGAATCTATGCATTAATGAGAGTCTAATTTAATCTGATCCTAGATCAAAACTCTCAAATAAGTACATAAATATAGAGAAAACTATGCTAATGAATCTAAAAATTCATAACTCACAAGACACATAACACGTGAGAGATTGGAATCTGGATCTTTGTATTAAATTCAAAAAATATTATTCCAGTATACAAAAAGTACTCAGAGATAATCTCTTCAATAACATGCAAAATATCTCTCAGCTTTATTTCTAATTTCTTACAACTATCTAGTACAAATTATAATATATTTCCCCTCTTGACTGAAAAATTTACAAATTGTTTACAATCCAAATTTTCTAGCCCTTTCCAATGATCTTGGGAATCCTTTTATAGAATAGGATTGCAAAAAGCTACAGATCATTTGGAATAAGGACAAAAAAAATGACTCAGTAAAAAGACAAAATAGCTAATTAAGTGATAACCACTTTTGTTACAATAGATATTTACCATGTTTTGTCTCCTAACCGCTTAGTACTTGTAACTGCTTCAAAGTTGTTTAGAAACATCCACCTAGAGTTTGTTGTCTTTGATATTGGAGATGTAGGATCTTCATCTTTACCTGTCTCATCCAATCCATTGGGCCTAATTGTCCACTTGCATATTGTCACCTTCTTCTTGATCAACCATAATGTACATGTCCTTCCAAGAGGTATACACCTCATCACTTGGCCAAGTGAAGTTAATGACATGATCCTTTCTGTTGTTAATCTCTTTCCAATTGACACTTTCCTTCTCAATTTCTTCTGACCAAAATTCAAAAAATTCTCTAGCTTTACTGACTATCTCAACAGTTTGAACAAACAACAGTGTACTTTCTAGAGTAATTATGCAATTGGTTCTTATTTCCAATGCTTCGTTCATTTGTCTATGACATAATGCTTCATTTTTTATATCACCATTCTTCTTAAAAATATTGGGAAACATATCATATCAGTCATTTGGATATTCCTTTCTCAAAGACATTATCTTCCTAAAGACAATGCTCCATCTTATATCCATGTCCATCAGTAATTTGACACATCTATAAGTACCAGTCAAAACAATGTTAACATTGTTTTGTTCTTTGCATGTGGTATGAAAGAATTTCAATTCTCCTTTCTTTCCCTTCTATGCATTAACCATTTGATCCCAGTTATCCTTATCTACATTGTATTCATTCAATATGCTGACAATATTCTTCCCATGTGAATAAATGGTAGTAGGAAATAATTCATGAGTGTGATGCCTAAGGGTATTATGTATCTTGTCAACATACTTCTGCTTTACCCATGCCTCTACTTCTTTAAATGCTATAGATTGTTCAACCTGCTCCTTTTATTTTTCCAACTCGGTTCTTTTATAAATCAATCTTTCTTTTTCTTGTTCCAATTCCTCTTGTGTGGTAGGATTTGATGGTGTAGGAGAAGGAGGGTACATTATGATTGGGCTTGATGATGATGGCTGGTGAGGATCTTGTGTGATCATCCTTTGAGGTACAAACTAAATTTTTTTATTTCCTTCAAGGAAGGCAATCTTATTATCCTTTTCAATGGACTTGATCCTCTCATCATTATATGCCTTCATGAATACCTCATATTTTTCCCTCATGGTCTTGAGTTCATCTTCTTGTTTCTCAGCTACCTTTAAGCTCAATTTTATTGTTTCCAGAGTGAGGTTAGCTATTTCTACCCCTGAGGTGTCTGATACTCTTTTCACCACAAGACTACCTGTGTGTTCAGCCTGATCACCTTCACCAGTTCTCTTTTATCTTTCCTTTTCAGAGACCATATCACCAGTGATGCATGATCTTCACTAAATTTGGCACCAATTGATGTCCCACTGGTGTGCACTAGTTTGGCTTCTTCTCTTACAGGATCAAATATAATGGCATCAACAAGATTCCATTGAGTTAATATGAGGACTCCTTCTTTATTCACTAACTCCATGCCTTCTTCAGGGGTTATCTTATTAATTTTTTCCATCATCTCCTATTTTAATTATTTTTCAATGTCTTCCCTATTTTTGTTAGGTTGACCTTCTTGAAAATTTTGACATTTTTATTTGAATTCATCAATGTGAACTCTCCACAAGAATTGGATGAAAGCCCTAGCCTTAACAAATTCATCATCAGATAAAAATTCATCACATTTCTTTCTATTTATGGGATCCATCTCCTTTCGAACAAATTCTGCTATTGTAAGATCCAATGTTGCATGCTTGGGTGCCTTTAGCACTCCCTCTTGTAACTCCTGGGATATGAAAAAAATATGTCTAGTATTTCCCATTCTTACCAATTGTTCAACAATGCTTTGATAATTCATATGTAGGGGAGACTGTGAAGGGGAATATACATCACCCTGTTGTTTCTCTTTTTCTTCCACCCTATGCCCTTTTTGGGATGGCAATGTCCGAGCACTGGTATCCATTGGCCTTTTTCCCTTTTTCTTAGATGCATTTTCATCTCTGGGAAAAATTGTGCTGTAACTAATTTGCTGGTAGACTACATACCTCCCTGGTGGGACAACTCTACCTTGTGACATCATTCTTAGAACATACAACCTTTTCCGGCTTTGTTTCCCTCACTTTCTTTTTCTTTTGATCTACGACTTCCATTATGTCCTCAAACATGTTCATCAGAGATTCTATTTTCTTTTCCCAGGATGCAAATGCCTTCAAGGGATCATATGATCTATCAAAATTGTGGATAAAATCTAAAGGATTTTTATAAGCTAACCAATTTTACTTATTAATTTCTTATTCCATTAGATCAAACTAATTTATTAATATATCTTCTGGGAATTTGAACTAATGATCTAATGCCAGGCATTTGATTCTTTTTCTAAACATGTCAATGATAAAACCTTCATTATCTGCACTCTGGTGAGGGTAGGGAAAATGCTACCTTTCATTTTACTAGTTAAGGCTCCCTCTTGCAATCCACCTAACTACTTAAGAATCTCTGCCAGACCAATCTTGAGTGGCACTTTGTAAGGGAGGAAATTTGGAATTCCGCTGAAGCCATAAACCCTAATGACTATTTAGACATGGTATAAAATGAAATCACCCCAATTGTGGACAATTTTCAATTCTAGAACATAATCCAATGGTCTCAAAAGTCTCAATAAATATTCATTAATTCTAGGTTGTCCTTACAAAATAATCCTCCAAGCCTAGATGCAAAAGATCTATGAAAATTTATGTAGCTGGTCTCTTTCCTGTCCCAAGACAAGTCAGTACTCCACAACTAAACATGTAGATCTTCATCATCCTGAAACTTCGTGAGATCCATTTCTTCTTCAAAGTAGTTATCATTATTAAATAAAATCATATGCATCATCAAGGAGTACCACCCCATCAGCCTGACTATCTTGGAATCCTTAATACCTATCAAACCTTGGTGCATTAAGTCAACAATGTAGGTAGCATAATAAAAAATAATAGACAAGTGGGGATGCAAAATTTGAACAACCATAAGCATGAAATGGACAGGCATCATTGTTTCCTCATCCTCTCCTAGCACATGGCACATGGCACAAGGCACTATACATTCATCTAGCCTTGCTATTAAAATATTCCAGTTTAAAAGGTTCTGGTGTATTAGGGCCTACTATAATTAGACCCCCTATCTTGTTAAAATATCCTTTCAAGGCCTCATTCCTGTAGTACTCCTTCTAACTCTGATATACCTCTTTGAAGTGGTCAAAATAAATATCATCCATTTGAACTAAGAGGTCACTTAAATTCAAGACTTTTATGATTTCATAAGCTATGACATTCAATAGCTATGACATTCCCCTCTGTATCTCTCAAGACCCTGAATACTTTATCATATGTTTTGGCTATTAAGATTAACAAATCTGTATCCATGAACACTCCAGGAACTATCAACTTTCCTATATCTAGATCCTATATATTGAAATCTGAGGAGGAAGCAATTCTTTGGCTATAAGCAATTTTGAGAAGATTTAAACTATTTGTGTTGATCTTGGGGTCTTTGGCCAATCTACCCATATCATACAAACCTTCCCCAAATCTAAAATGAGGATGTACTAGAACAATTCTCTTAATCTGGGTAGAATAATTTGTAGACCCACTTACATTTTGTATGAGGTCATCCCATAAATTTCTATCTTTGTACTTTATATTACCATTGAATTCAATACTAGGGGCCATCTATTGAACTTAGGGATTCTTATGGGAATGATTATCAGATTAAATCAATATTTCTGTAACTCTTTCCGAATTCAAAACCCTATAGGAAGCGTGAAATTTTACTGTATCGCAGAAAACTTACCCATTCTACAAATTTTCACACAGAGCTCGATATCGCTGCAATTTTGATCTTTCCTTCAATTACTTTGATGATTATGGTAGCTTCGAGATTAAGAAATGAATTATATGGCTTCAATAAAATTCGTCTTTCACATTGAATTTTACTAAAGTGGCCACACGCTCTACAATCAATTCATTTTATTTGAAACTCGCAGCTTAATGGTTCACTGATGACCACTTTGAGAATTTTGAATTTGGACTGCAAATCTTCAACAGTATCCCCTTCATCGGGCGGCTCTCATTACTTCATAGAAACAATTATTCATTTAGGACACATGTCATCATGACTTGATCACTTAAATGATAGATCTCATGCGTCTTCTCCATAAGCAATCAAGTCAACTGTTAGATCTATCTTAACCTAGCCACAAGTTACTTTACCTTGATTTTACTAACCACAGACGCAACTTATCAACTTGGCCATGCGTTAACACCTCTTAATGGCTTAGAAACTATATCTTTTACATCTTTCCTTTAAGTCATCAAGTGAGCCGTTTGATCTTTCCTAAACTGCACCTTCTCAAACTCATCTCTGTGCTGTACAAGGCTCACCAACTACCACATGTCACCACGACTTAATCACTTATCCTTTAGATGTTGATCAATTTTCCTTTAAGCTATTAAGTCAACTGTCAGATCATTTTGCTCTTTCTCTTCCTTTAATTCCATATTTACGACCTTAGAAAGACCCACTAGGACATGTGGCATCACAAATTATGCGCTTAAATGATAGATCATGTTTACTTTGTTGTTAAGTGAACAAGTCAGCCATTAGATCTTCTTTGGATTGCTAACCTTTTAACCTGCAATCACCTTTACTGATAATGGAATACACGTCATCATTAGGACATGCGGCATCATGGCTTAATGACTTACCTGATATATCTTGTGCACCTTTGTGATAATAAATTAAGTCATCTATTGGAACAAAAGGAATCTATCTGCACTTTAATCAATAGTAGTTCACAATACTCGGCCCTTCCAATTGCCACGTGTTGCCTCCGCTTAGTGGCTTATTCTTTAGATGGTGCGCATCTTATCCATAAGTGATCAAGTCAACCATCAGATCTATCTGTTCTTTAATCTTCATCAAATGGCCTGAAATAGGGCCCACATCACTCTAGAGACACACGTCACTCAAACTTAATCACTTATAGGATAAATGTCGATCATTTGTAGATTAAGCAATTAAGTCAACCATCCGATTAAAAAAGATCTGCTCACTGTTTAACTGAAACCTTTTTTGATTGCTAGAATCGCCAAAGACACGTGTCATTACTACTTAATCACTTATAAGATATATGTCATGCACCTTGGGATTAAGCCATTAAGTGTGTCGTTAGATCAAAACACATTAGCTCAGCAAATAGTGGTTTAATAAAGTACTTGCAAACTTTATACTTAGGGATAAATAAGGGACCACGGTGTTAGGATACTTACAAACTATTGAACACAAACATTTAAAAAAAAAACACATGCAAGACATATGACTTAAGTGGCAAAAAGGTAATGCAGAATTAGAAACCACTTCGACGCTTAGAGTTTGAGGATCAAATTTTACACTTAGAAGCATGAAAGAAAGGGTTTTAAGAATTTACAAAAGACCCCTTTTGCAAATGCAGACCAAGGACTTATTGCTTTGAAAATTTATTAGTAGACCTAATAGGTTGCAAAAGTCTAAGATGCTTATATCCCTGAGGATTATGAAATCCAATTGCACAAAAGAAGACAAGGTCTAAGACACAAGGACCTAGATGTAAACTCATACATTGAAGAATTTCAGAGACTTTGTATGAGGTCAAGAGAAGTAGAGGATGCGAAAGTGAAGGTAGAAAGATACCTTAATGGTCTCAAATGGACCATTCAAGATTAGATGAGTCTTTTGACTCTGAACACAGTTCATAAGTGCCACCAAATTGCTATCAAGATTGAAGACAAGCTATAGAAGAAACAAGATTTAAGAATCTCCAGAGGAAGAGGCAAAGGAAGAGACAACAAAGGACAAAGAGGTGGATATGGTGGAAGAAATTATGAATCTAAAGGTCAAGAAGAGACTAAGCTCACTAAACAACATGAAGGAAACTTCAATATAGGAAGTTCAAGTAGAGGGAGGAACTCTAACAAAAGAGGAAGAGGCAGTAGCCAAGGAAGAAGAAACTATTTTTCCAATATGAAGTGCTATCACTGTATTCAGTTAGGACATCCTACATATAGGTGTCCAGAGAAGGGAAATACCTCTCAAGGAGGTGAAAAAAGAGTGAACTATGTTCATGAGGAGACAAGTGGTGGAAACAAGAACCCTGAAGTGCCATTAGAATCAAAGGAGGGAGATAATCTCATGATGAGAAGAACTCTGATCAAAGAGCCAGTGAAGGAAGAACTTAGTCAAAGGAGATCACTATTTAGATTAAAGTGTAAGATGATGGGTAAAGTGTGTAGATTCATAATAGACTAAGGGTCCACTAACAACATAGTGTCAGAGGTGGTAGTCACTAATTTGAAAATGACAAGGATACCCCACACGAGCCCTTACAAGGTCATTTGGCTAAACAAAGGACAACATGTCCTTGTTAATGAGAAAGCTTGGGTTGAATTCTCAATTGGGAGATATAAGGATAAATTTTTATGTGATGTCTTACCTATGGATGCATGTCACTTTCTCCTAGGTAGACCATGGACATTTGACATAAAGGCCATGCATGATGAAGTGAAAAATTCATACTCTTTCAAGATGGACAATGTGACATACAAAATCCAGTCATTTTTGGAGGATGCAAAATTGAAGACAACTAGTCCTAATGTTCTCATGGTGAGTGAAAAAGAGTTCTTAGAGGATTTAGAAGAGGGAGAAGGAGTGGGATTTGCACTGGTGTTAAACCCAAGGGAAGTTTCAGACAAAATAGAGAAGAGGACAGAGCTACCTAAAGAATTCCAAGAGATGTTACAGAGGTATGAAGGTATAGTGAGTGATGGACAACCATCAACCCTACCCCCTAAGAGGTCTATAATCCATTAGATATAAATAATACTAGGAGATACCCTACCCAATTAGGTAGCCTATAATATGACTCCTCAATAGAATGAGGAAATTGCTAGCCAAATCTAAGACTTCATAGAACAAGGCGTTATAAGAAAGAGCATTATCCCATGTGTCGTGCCCACTGTCCTAGAACCTAAAAAGGGAAGAACTTGGAGGTTATGTACAGACTCTGAAAAAATCAATAAAATTACAATAAGGTATAGGTTCCCTTTCCCTAGGATAGAAGACCTAATGGACTATCTAGGAGGAGCAAGGTACTTTAAAAAGATAGACCTAAAGAGTGGCTATCACCAAATCAGGGTAAATCAAGGGTAAGAGACAACCTTCAAAACCATAGAAGGACTGTATGAGTGGTTTTGAATGCCATTTAGACTATCAAATTACCCATCTAAATTCATGAGATTGATGAATGAGGTCCTCAAATACAATATTGGAAAGTTTGTAGTAGTCTATTTAGATGGTATAATCATCTATATTAAGAAAAGAGAAGAGCACCTCAAACACTTGGAAATGGTTTTTAAGAAGCTGCAGGAGGAGAAGTTGATGATCAACTTAGAAAAGTGAGTTCATTAAGATAGAGCTACTATACCATGGTTTTGTACTATCTCAAAGTAACCTAAAGATTGATCCAAGCAAAGTGGAACCATTTCTCAATTGTCCTACTCCAACAATATAAATAGAGGTAAGGATGTTTCATGGTCTGGCTCAATATTATAGGAATTTTATCAAACAATTTAGTGTAATTTGTGCTCCCATGTTGGACACTATAAAAGGAGGCATGAATACTAAGTTTGCATGGAATGAAAAAGCTGAACATGGTTTTTAATTGTTAAAGAAAAAGATTGCTACACAACCTATTTTGGTTTTTCCAAGTTTTGAAAAAAATTTTACAGTAGAGTGTGATGCCAACAATGTGGCAATTGGTGTTGTCTTAAGCCAAGAGGGAGGACTAGTGGCTTTCCATTCTGAGAAGTTGAGTGAAGCTAAGAAGAAATATTATTCTTATGACCTAGAGATGTATGCTCTAGTTTAGGCACTGAGAAAGTTGAGGCACTACTTGCTTCCAAAAGAGTTCATATTCTATTCTGACAACCAAGCATTAAGTTTCTTGAACTCTCAAGAGAAACTTAGCCACAAGCATATGAAGTGGTTTGAGTACTTGCAAGCATACACATTCAATATCAAACACAAGAAGGGATTGTAGAATAAGGTTTCATATGCCTTGAGTGGAAGAGCCCTAACTATCTAGGAGATATAACTATAGAGCATGGGAATAGACAAATTCAAATATCTCTATGGTAATGAAGAAGACTTTGCAAACATCTATATGGTATGCCAAGAATATAAGAATCACTTTCATAGTAAATATTCTAAATATACTTTGTAGAGTAATGTACTATTTCAAGGAAGTCAATTATGTGTCCCTAGAGAGTCTATAAGGGAGAATTTGATTCAAGAGAAACACAATGGTGTACTGAGTGGCCATTTTGGGGTTAGTAAGACCCAAGAACTAGTTCATATATTTTACTTTTGGATGAAGATGAATGTTGATATTAGGATGTATGTTGAGAGTTGTGTTGTGTGTCAGAAGGCCAAGGGAACATCTTCTAATGATTTCCTATACCAACCACTTCCTATTCCAACTAGACCATGGGAATGCTTGAGCATGGAATTTGTAGTTGGGTTGCCTAAGTCAAGATAGGGAATGGATAGTGTCTATGTGATAGTGGACAAATTCAGTAATATGACACACTTTGTACCATGCAAGACAACCAATGATGCCTTTAAAATGGCTTCTCTATTCTTTAAAGAGGTAGTAATAATACATGGATTGACCATTATCATTGTGTCAGATAGAGAAGCCAAGTTGAGTCATTTTATGAAGACTCTATGGCAGAAGTTTGGCACTAACTTATCTTTTGGATCTACATACCATCCTCAGACTGATGGTCAAACTGAGGTAGTTAATAAGAGTCTTGGTAATCTCCTAAGATGCTTACCAAAGGAGTATGGTCAGACATGGGACCAACTCATAGGCCAAGCTGAATATTCCTACAATGATACTGTGAATAGGATTATTAGCAAGAGTCCTTTTGAAATTGTCTATGGAATACACCATAGAGTCATTTATGAGCTCCAAGAATTGAAGGATGGAGTTAAAGGGAGTGGCTATGCTGAGGAATTTTCCTATGCTATGCAACAGGTCCATGATATAGTCAAGAAGACACTGATTGAAAATACTGAGAAACTCAAGAGTAAGGTGGATGAAGGAAAAAGGCATGTCCAATTAGAGGTTGGGGATCTAGTGATGGTACACCTCAAAAAGGCTAGACTATAGAAAGGAATCCCACACAAGCTGCAGATGAGAAGAATTGGCCCCTGTACTATACTCACCAAATATGGAGAAAATTCTTACAAGGTGAATTTAACAGAAAATAGTGGTTTCTCTCGTATCTTTAACATTGCAGACTTGGTCTTATACAAAGGGCCAATTCTTGATCTATATCAAATCTTGAATGAAGTCATCCAAGAGTTAGAAGCACTCCATTTACCATCTACACTAGTAAAGAAGGCAGACTGCATACTAGAATCCATGATTTACAAAAAGACTAGAAAGAAGGATTAAAAATAATACTTAGTGAAGTGGAAAAGACAACTGCATGTAGATGCAACATGGATAAGGGAGTTATAGTTCAAAAAATTGGGCATTGATCCTGACTTACTCAATCCGAGGATTGATTGAAATCTTTCACTTAGGGAGGATGGTGTAGGAGCACCTAGGTTATCCTCTAAGGCCTAGAATGATTTGTCTTGTAACTGACCCTAGCCAAGGCAGTGTCTATTTAATTTTGACCTTAGTAGGTCTTTCAAGGTGTGTTACTAGGTGGATTGATAGTTAGTGTCAAATCCAACCTAGTCTAGTTAGTTTACTTTAATGCATAGTTTTGGTTTGAGTAGCAAAAATGAGTCTTAATGGGTCCTAGAGTTAGGTAGGATTGGGGAAGTGCCTAAAAAATCCTCAATGATGTATATTCATTGTACCAAGCATATTAGAGGTCATAAAAGTTATTTTTAAGAATTTATGTAAAAGATGCTACAATGTTATCATGACAACATTTTGCATTGTTGCATGCAACATAGACAACATTTGGATTCCTCTCGAGATGGAGGTGAAAAATCAATGCTAGTGGCCTAAAATTGTGGAAGAAGTATCCTAAGATTCCCGAGGAGTCATTTCCCAAGGTAGATTGAATGTAAGCAAGTTTTTGGAATAACAAGAAGCTCTGCAATTCTGGTTTTTAGCAATAATCAAGCGTTTTGAGTTACAAAGTGATTAGATCGATTGAATTGATCAAAGTAGCATTGGATCTATGTTGAGTAGCTAGTTTTAAGGCTTTTTCATTCATTGTGAAAGTACTATAGAGTTGGTTTGTTAGAATTTGTAAATTGGTTAAGTTTTAGGGAGTTTGCTGGTCGAGTTCAGAGTAGTTTGTGTTTCCATGGCTACCCCATGAAATCCAACTATGGGAATCTCCTAAGGGTGGATGGGTGTTTTAGGGGAGCCTATTTATAGTGTAAATATTCAAGGAGAGGTACTGAAGATTTGATCTTCTATTTTAAGTTTATGCCCTAGGCAAGAAAGGTCTGTCTGGTTAGGAGTGTAACATAAAAAGAATCAAGTGCCATTGCAAAGGGGTATGTGAGGGAAAGAAACCAAGTGAATTTATGAAATACTTAGGGTCTAAATGAACCCTTTGTAAGAGCTTAGATCCTATCTAATCCATCGTGATACATTTCTAGCAAGAAATAAGTGTGTTGATGTCAGTGCTTGAAAATAGGTCTAAAAGACCTACATTTCAGGATAGTAGTGTACGGATGGTTTGTGGAGTTAAACACTTGAAAATATTTAAGGTCTCGGAAATGGGTATCTAAGTCGTAAGTTGGTTTTTAGGGTTTTAAGGAATTTTTTGACAAGAATCCATAAAAGCCCTTTGGATAGGGGTAATTGGGCTACTAGGCCTAGTAGGATCAAAAGCATTGTGAAGGTGGAACTTGATCACTTTGGGATAGAAGACCCATTCAAATGGGATTGAAAGGTTTTCATATGGATTTATTGAAGGTAAAAATGACCTTTGTAGAACTTGTGAGTATGTTTGGGAAGGTTTGAGCTTGGAATCATCCAACGAAGTATAGAGACAAGGGGTACTTTCAATGGTGGAAATCTTTCAAGATTAATCACATAGAAACTAACTCTTAGTGTGGAGTTAGAATAGTCTTAGAGTGTGAACAATTAATACTTTAGTGGATTATATAAGAGAATTAAGATTCTAAGTAGAGTAGGGAAAGTTATGTCCTTAGTTGAGTAAGTGCAAGGCAATCTTGGAACACTTCCTTCACTAAGGATGACATAGAAGACACATAGCAGGATGAAAAATCAGTAAAAGCGGAGAAGAAAAAAAATATTGACACAATTGATGAGGTATGTGAATCTATCATCAAGAGGGGTACAGTAAATGATCAAAAGATTAAAAAATGGCTAACTTTGGACACTAAGGAGCAGAATAAGATAGAAGAGGAAATTATCACAATGATGTGCGCATTCAAATACGTTCCAATATAATTTGCAGAAAAGATTCAGAAAGAAATTAAATGAATAGATTGTCAGAAAGATGTACATTTGCATTACATTCTGAGAAATAGATAAGGGAAAGAGCCCTAGTTTATGTCATGCCACCTGAGTCTAAAATGGAGGAGATTGAAGAAATGATGAAGAAACACTCCAAAAGGTTCTCACCAAAGTTAAGATCCTACCAAGTGCTTCAAGGACATCTAATTGAGCTAGACAGGAAAAGTGAGGCTAAATGCAGAAAGATACTTGATATACCTAAAAAGGATACAAGTCCCAAGCCACAAATAGCTCCTACTGACAAGCAACAAAATAAATATGATCAGGCTAAATAGAGACCCGAACATATTCTTATTACTGATCAAGATGTTAATGACGAATCATTGAATACAAAGGCCAACAAGGAAATGGAAAATGCAGATGAAACATGGCCTGATAATACAATCATTGATATTACAGGAGAAAATCTTGTAGATGAAGTATAAAAATATGAAGATGTCACTGTTGTCCAAGACCAAACCCATGAACATGACACAACAACATATTCCATATAGATACATGCATCAGGAAAAATACCACTATTGATACAAGTTATCAACATCATCACAGAAAATGAGAAATCACTAGAGAAGGATGCAAGCATACCCAAGGATAAGGGTAATTATGAACAAAAAGATATATTTGATGAGAAGAACAAAAATGAAGAAAAGCAGAAAGATGCAACTAATGACACAAGTGTCATAGGTGGAGATGAAAATGTTACAAATGTATGTTGCACTAAAAAAGATGGAGATCAAACCAACAAAATGCACTAATGAAAGATACATATGAAGTGCAAAAAGACAAAGGTGAAGGAGAGAAGAAAAATGAAGATAATCCTAAGGATACCAAAGATGCTACAGATTCACTGAAGGTTGATGAGGAGATATCCACACACAACCAAAAGGAAAACCGTGAACAACAAGAAAAAGGTACAACACCACCGAAGCCTTCATCCAGCACATCAGACCAAGCAAAAAAAATTTCTATGGTACTACATAGAGGTGCATCTCACAAAAAGAAGAAGAAAACCAAGAAGAGAAAGTTAGAAGTAACACTTGACGAAATCATTGAGATACCCAAGTGTGATCCAACTACTCTAGATTATGAATCTCTCCAAGAATATGGAGAAATTTTTCAAAGAAAAGATTTACAAGAAAATCTTAGAAAAGAGTACACGGACTCTCTAGTACAAGAAAATACAAGAGATATCTTACACCAGATAGTTCATGACATTGATGTTGATCACAATTCCCCCATTCTAGATCAACTTCTTGTTCTAACCGAAGCAATCACATCTCAAAATGTGGATACAAAAAAATCCATTAAAGAACGAGATGAGAAAAAATGTCAATATAAATTAACTGAGAAGATCAACCAAGAAGTGGTAGAAAATAAGGTAAAGCTTTCAGAATTAGCAAACAAATTAGACCCTATCATTTCAAAAACATTAGCCTTAAATCAGAAGTTGTGCACCTTAGAGAAATTCACTAAGGAAATTAGTGATAAGATAGCAAAGATAGATTCTGATCTAAATACAAGTGCACAAGGTCTAACCAAAGATGACAATGCAATAAAAATGAATTACGACAAGACTATAGAAATCAAAAGGTTGAGACAAGAAATTTGGGAAGAAGAATCACAGTTTAGAGATGAGGTTACCGAGCTACAGGCTCAACTATTTCTAAACCTTACACTTCGGTAACAACACATGACTTTAGAAAGACAACGAATTGCCTCCCCTGAGATGTCTATAGCAAACAACATCTATGATATGCATGCTAGAATTGCACTAGAGAAAATTTCCCTTGAGAACCTAAAGGAGAAATAGGAGAAAATGATGGAGGATATGAAGACTTCTCAATCCCATATTTTTTATAAGTTGTAAGTATACACCTTTTCCCTTACTATCAAAAAAGGGGGAAAATGATATGTACACTATATATAGAGAAAAAAGGGGAAAATGATGTATAATACAAAAGGGAAAATGATATAAAGATAAAGTGAAAAGGGAGTATAGTATAAAGGCAAGTGTACATGTATATACATATACTATGCTGACATATACATAGGGAGAGTCAAAAATGACAAAGTAAACACATGGTGTACATACTACATAGTCTAGTATTTTGCACATATCAGTTTTTGATACTAATGTCAAAGGGGGAGATTGAAGACATTAATTTTTCCATTAGTATGCAAAGGGAAAATAGTTCTATGAACCATCAGTTACACTTACACCGAAAGATAGGTTTCATCTCAAACCAAAAGTGTTAAGTTCAAGAGAAACCCGACGACACACTTTTACAGTGCAAACTGAAAATGTTGAAGAGGAAACCGATAGAGGAACCCGATGAGAAAATTACACTATAAAAAAAAAGAGAAGACAAAGAGAAGAAACCGACAAAGAAAGGGGACCTTATGGATATTTCAAAGAAGGAACACCAAAAGAATTTCAGAGAAACCCGAGTATCAGACACCGAAAGCCAGTTATATCCTGAGAAAAGTAGATTTGACTTCCACGTTAGATAAAATACTAATGTTTTAAATTTAGAGTTTTGATTTGATTTAGAACCATTTCTTGAGAGACAAGAAAGATAATTTTAATTGTTTTAATCAGTTTAACTTATTGAAAACATGCAAACTAGGAGATCAAGGTCAAGTTGTAAACCTTCGATCATAGAGTTATATTTGTAATACGTGAAACTAAAATAGGTCAATCTATTATGTAAATAGATGTGTAATCATTCATTTCAGAATGGATGTGAAGATGATAGTAGCCAAGGAGCACATTTATGGATCAGACTGAGAGTTTCAAGAAGCAGAACAACAAAAGATGAATTTGGTTATCAAGAACATGGAATCAAGGCTACTGAGCAACAAAGGTATTAATAAATCACATTAGGTGATACTTTGTACATTTGATTTTAATGGATATGTAATCAAAAACTAAAAATTTCATACACTTAGGTCAATCATTATTTTTGTCTACATTCTAACAAGTGTACAAAATAGAAGAAATCCTTTCAAGAAAGGTGGATTTAACAATCCTTTATAAATATATTTTAACCGAGTGCACACTAAACAATGTTGCTAAAGATATTAACATAGTAGACCTTAACCACTCTCCACATAATAATCCTAAAAGGGTAGATCATCAGAAGTGATCAAAATTGTAACCCTTAACTAACCCCTTGCAATCTGTAGATAGTGAATTTTTTGTGGGTTCCATCCCCACCGCAGTTTTTACTTTCTAACAGGGGTTTTCTGCATTACCATATCTTGTGTTATGTGTCATTGCATTTCATGAATGCTTCTATGAATGTTTACATTTTTATTAAGCTTATGATTTGATATAACTTACACAAAGATATGATAGAGCAAATGGTTGGTAATACAATGGATTACTAAATGGATTAAGGTTAAAGAGATAAAATTCTTAGAGGTACTGATTAATCCCTCCCCTCTTAGTACATACTTTCCATTATTTCCAATAGATCTTCACATCATCAATAGTAAATCCCTCATCAGCTTGAGTCGCCACTAGATCACCCTCTTTTTATTTCACTCATTCCTCTTGAGTGTCCATGTAAATTTCTTCACTCTTATCCTTCACTAGGTCTAAGTGCCTTCTTTAGAATCTCCTATGCTTCATCTTGCACTGATTGGGTCTCCCCAATAAATATATTTGTAACTCTTTATCTTGTTATCAATAAATATCTTATCTCTTTGATCTTATCATCTATTTATTCCTCAGATGAGTCAGGAAATAGTCTTAGTAAAACATACTTTACTAATTCCTTGTCTTTAAAAAGTGTTGGCTTGCACATTGCATCAATTTTATTATATAAAACATTAGGAATTTGTCCTTTTATTTGTACAAATACTTGACCTAACCTATTCATGATTGCAACTACAATATCATCAACTTTCAACTCATCTTCCTCATCAAGTAAGTGATAGTACTTATTAAATCTAACAAGTATCCTATACTTACTAACTGTAAAGAAGAAAAATGATGTTTATGGAATAAGAGTGTTTTGATACTCAAATCACTTATCACCTTTACACTTAATTCTTAGAGTGGAGGGAAAGATAAGATGTTCCCTTTTATTCTCAAATGCACAAAGTAAGGATCTAAATTGATCAACCCAAAAAGGATCAATGCATAAGTGAATCAATCTATTGGAAATAAGAATAAAGAAGGAGATCCTAGGTTTCCCTCTTAAAATGTGGTGTGGATAAAATGAATGTAAGTGTGTGATAGATTTAGAATGCTTAAGGATTTGAATAGAAAGGAGAATAATAAAGGAGACACCTTAAATTATATTAATTATTTGTATAGAAATGATATATGACAGTAATTGAAGGGATAGGAGAAATGCACTAACCTTGAAATATTGAAGATCAAAGAATGTTGTTATCTGAGGTCTGTAGACTATTTCTGGAAAAAATGACAGTTGATACCCAACCGAAATGCAGGGACGAACAAAACCCAAAAATCATTTTCCATTTCAATGTCATCTTATGGAAAAGGTTGACCTTGACCCACAAATGTCAACCCTGACCCAATAATGTTGACCCTAACCTGCACAGATCCGAAAGTGACTTTGTTCGCGGATCCTGAAAGTTTTCTGAAAAGGGTATCCAGATCTGGGTTCAAATCCACTATTCTATACCTGTACTTGCAAGAAAAAGGAGTTTGTTTTGTTGTGGGGGAGGGGTTTGCCTTATTCAAACCCCGATTTAGGAATTAACCTTGAAATCAATAATTGAAATAAGAATGCTAGCAAGTAGTAGAATTGAATCTAACAATGAAGCTATGATATTGA
>MU224413.1:3566057-3577015 GCA_018584345.1 Thuja plicata
CAAAGGATCTTGAAGGAAGATCACACCATCATGATGGCTAGATCTAGGGCTTGAATGATAAATCTTCAATGCTTGAACCAAATCCCTTCAAAGGCTTGAAAGCTTGAATCCTTGATCTTCAATGGAGGAATTAAATGCTTGGGAGGAATAATTGAACACCTTTAGAGCTTGAAAACATGTAGAACAATGGATGCTTGAGCAAAATCTTGGTTAAAGCTTTTTGCACTTGGAAGACTTAGAGAAAATGAGAGGAGAAGGCTTCCTTTTATATGAAATTAGGGCACAATATTCTAAGGAGGCCGACATAGGAGACTTAAATCCTAATTGGACCCATGCCCCTATAATTGGACCTATATTAAATATAATTTAAGATTTACCACTTTGGAACCCCAAAACAACCGACCCGAAAGTGGGAAATGAATTTTGGATTACCTCCGACAACCGACAGATTTCCAAATTTGAAAGGGGGACCCAGGTCAAGGTCAAGGTTGACCTTGACCTAGGTCAAGGTTGAGGTCTAACCTAACCTATGTCAGGGTCAAGGTCAACCTTGATCTAGGTCAAGGTCGAGGTCGACCTTGACCCAGGGGGTCAGAACCCCTGGAAAAAGTGCCAAGTGGGATAGAAGGTGCCCGGAGAGGCCCAATCAGGGTCCTGAACCAGAACAGAAGCATGAGATGAAACAAAAATAGGAGGATGATATTATGGAGGTCAAAAAATTCCCCTAAGGAGGGCTAAATGCTCTTAACATGGAAGTGCTTCCATTTTAAGATGATACACTAACATTCTGAATGATTGAATTTATAGAAACCACTTTACCAGATTTAGACTCAACAAATTTTTAAGTGGAGGAACCTATCACCTTGAATTTATTTCCTCTACCCTTTAGTTCCTTCTACTCTTTTTCAGATTTTTTTTCTTCACTCTCTTCATCAACATCTTTCATATCCCTCTTTGCCTTTTGTTTCTTTGCTTTTCCTATCACCTTTTTTGTGCTTTGTGTCTCCTTGACTGATGTATCTTTAGTATTATCATTCTTTAATGGATTATTTTCTTATGTTTTGGTAGGAGGAGGAGGTTTCTCCTTCTTGAATTTTGTAGCACTTCTAGTATTTTGACTGGTTAGGGTACTACCGGTTGCACCAACAACTTCAACATCATCAACATCTGCTGCACTAGATGTACCATCTTGCTTTGCAACCTGTTTGGCTCTTGCCTTCTCAATTTATTCCTTTGTGAAACCTTTTTAAGTCATGTTAATTTATCCAAATCCTTTCTCACTTTTCTTTCAATAAAAATTTCCATTCAAGCTTTGTGTACTTGAAGTGACTTCTCTTCATATGTCCCAAACCTTGGAGTCTTGGGATCTATCAGTTGAGCCAATAAATTATCTGCATGGATAGCTAGAATATCTTCATCCACTTCATAACCCATAGGCATCACCCATGAGGTCCTTGGCTCACCTTCTTGCATCATACAATTGTCTATATCTACCATGAAGAAAATTGGATCTTTATACCATTCAACAATTTATAATGGTATCATTTCCTTCCCATGCATCTTCTTCTAAAATTGTTTAAAGTAAACCCATACCTTGATAGTGAAATCAATTCCTAAGAGTCTGATACAATTATTTATTTGAATGAAAGATGGAATACATTTTGACCATGTAAGCTTACCTATACTAGGGACCATGTTTTGAAAATAGAAAAAAAAATAAAAAAAATGATCACTTGACCATACTTAAACTTTTCTCTCTTGTCCTTTTTGATCTTTTTTAGATTCACCATTAACTCCTCTATCATGGCTTCGGCCAAATCACAGTCCTCATTTTCCTTGATCATCATATGGGATATAAGAATAGCACCACTGGGTATATTATTCATCCTAATATAATGATACACCTTGTAGCCAATAACCATAGATGTATACTTTACCTCTTCATCTGAAATATCATTCAAAGTCACAATGTGCAACCATCCCACTTATATTTTGTCAGTCTGATCACTTCATCCTTAGGAATTGTGAGAATAATGGGCACACCACCAATTGCACATAGCCTGGTTACAACATGGATTGCCTCTTTTTTTATGTGGTCAATCTAACCACATGAAAAGAAAATTCCTGGGAAAAACACCACCCACATAGGATTGACCACACCATAGATCATATTTTGAACTGCCAATCGTAGTTTATTTCCCATAATATACTCTTTTTTAACTACCTTATGTACAATTTATTCAAATAATTTCCAATATTGCGAAAAACTAAGGCATTTGACTACAAAATTGAAACTAGTTGTGATGGAAAGATAAGTCTGCATGTATGGAGGTAAATGATTTCTTCACCTATCAATTTATTCACGCTTCTCTTGCAATGTTGACAATGAAAAATAAAAATATCCCCAAGTTGCTAATCAGAGATATGTTCGTAGAAAAACTCCTTGTCTTCAAGATTCATGGAAACTCTGTAATTTATTAGCCAATACTCCATAGTTGACATTGTCAAAGTGGTCTGCAAGTTAGCCAAGTTTGAGGAAGAAGAGGTGCTCTGCATTTTAGCATAAACAACAACCAAAGCCGATGTTTCTAGAAAATTAAAGAAATGTAAGGCATCTTAATTGAAATTAAATCATGCCAAGGACATAATTTAGATTTTTATACACATGACGACTGCAAGATATGGTCATGTCACACATGTTATCACTACTTATTATCCTTTTAGGTTTTTTATTTAAATTTTGCTTGGCTTGATCTTGAAGCCTTTTTATGTTTTTTTTTAAAGAATTGTATTAGGTTGGAAGCTTTCCCCACTTAATATAATAAAAAAAATAGTGTTACCTATCTTTGTAGTTACTAGTAAGGAAAAGTAATGAGATAATCCTATGCTATTAAGATGGATATTATCTTTATAAATAGTGGTAGATTTGCATTTTAAGTAGTAGACATGGTGATCTTCAAAAGATAGTAGAATACATAATATATATAATAAAAGTAATAAGAAAATAAATCACTAGATAAAGTCCATATCAAAGAACAAAAACTTAGCTAATTCTATCAAATTAATTCCAACACATAAAATATGTTAGATTAAGAACTTGAATCAATCATTAAGTACAACAAAGATCATAAAAAATAAATTTTAAATAAGACTTTTTTAAAAAAAGCAAAAAAATAAATAATATGCCTCAATGTAATATCAAACTAAAAGAATATAGTAGATGCATTCCCTATCACCAAACCTCCTTAATTGGTGTTCAAGGATATTCCCAAGGTACCAATAAAGTGTAGGCCTATATAGTCCAAATTTTTTAAGAGGTAATTATGTAAATCCCATGGATAAATTGTCAAAGGAAGTATTATTAAAACTATTTGAGTGAATTGTAATGGACTTAACTGAAATTATTATCCTATAGCTATTTACAAGATTCACTAATTTGGATTCTTTAATAATGTCATTATGATTTTTTAGTTAGGTACTTTATCATGCCTTTCCAAATATTTTAGGTCTCCATATAATCATGTACTTCCTAAGCTATATTATAAACCATGATCCTTAATTATTATCTAGTTACTCCTCTACATTCTTCCACTACACATTTTCCTCAGCCAACATCCCATCTCCCTTCCTCCTTGTTGGACCCATAATTGGAGGATTACTTATACCATCATACCTAAAAGGTATGAGGTATGTGGAAACCCAATTCCTAAACCTTGAAATCCTTCCATATTATTTTACTTAATATTTTTTCTTCTATAATTAGTCTTTCCATATTATTTACTCTAACTCATTTCCCTTTAGATATATAACTTTGGATTTCTATATTTTCCTTTACCAAAAAGTTCATATAGAACTCTATATCCTAAAGCTCCAATCCGTCTATTTACGTTTTTCTCCATACTATCTAGTGGGATCACATTTTCCATCACCTTGTTATACTTCTTAAATAATTATGGGCTTCTAGTTTCTCGTTTCTATCTCCTCTTTGCACTTTTAAACTTGTACAAATTATATGAAAGTATCCTTAAAATTTAGTCAACATATGGTAAGACTAAACCCCAATTTCCAACTACTAAATGCAACCTAGACCTATATGGATTCTATAAATTAATTAAAACTCATCATATGAAATACTTTTGTAACCAAGACGATTCCAACATTGATAGTCATATTTTTGTATGTGTCACCTATTCATTTTGTAAGACTAATCGTAATATTTAAAAATATGGCTTACATTCACCTAACCACTCAAAAAAATGGAAAAGTACATTTTGATTGCATTTAATAATTTGAATCTATCCAATAATTATTTCCTTGTCAATTTCTTTCTAATAATAAAATGAGTGACCAATCACAAGGCCTCCATATCATAACAAACTCTATCCATATCCAAGAAAATATTATCCAGTTTCACACCATCAACAACACAAGTAGCTCTAGGAAGAAAATTAGATAGATAACATTGATAACATGTTTTATTTTATGTTCTAAGTCCTATGCAATACATTAAATAACTTGATAACATATTTTTCAAACCATGATATACTTGTGAATGCATGAACAATTATTTTTAAAGGTAGTAGGATTTATTGCTATTAAAATGAAAAATAAAAACATAAACATAATGAAGGCTATGATGATAAACCACTAGTGTACTAGAAGGTAAGTCCTGTAAAATTTTCATGATAGTATATAAAATAAGATAGAGATAACAGGAAAATGCAAGTACAGATCATGGACAAGGAACACTAGAATCTCTGTGATGATGGATTTATACGCTATAACCAGCAAGGAATGGTAACTAAAAGCAATGAAACTAAGAGGGGTGTTGTTATAGCACTATGATGGATCTCTAGATTAGCAATTTTCAGAAAGCTAGGGATTATTTACAAAAATGAAAAAGAAGCTCAGCTTAATATCCTCCATATATGTAACAACTAGCCACATAGTTGGCAAAGAGAGTATTCACTTCAATCCTATACTTATCACATTTAAGATTAAATTAGAAAATCCATGTATAAAAATGGACATGTAAAAGAGAGCCCATGGCCTCAAATATCCCCATTTGTCCAAGGGTAACATATGATTTTTGTATTACATTGATCTGGGTTGCAATGTATCAGGCCTGACTGGAGATTTTCTTCACCCCATTCTTTCGTACAGGTGCTCGCAGTGAATGGAGCAATTTTGTCGTATTGCTTGATTAATTAATTTCTCAGCTTTTACCTTTTACTGATAAAAAAGAGAGAGATAACCTGAAGTTTTAAAATTATATTTGTGGTTGTGTTATATTTCTCATATTTCCCCAAATAACTAAAGGTACTAAATAGAAAGGAGTGGAGAAAGGGTAAATTGATTCAATTTAATAATTACAGAAAAATTTAATAATAAGATATTTGAAAGTATTTATTTATTTATTATAAGGATCAAACTGGTTATGAAGGGACCTAAAACCCTATTTACAAAAATCTATCAACAACAATTTTTTTGTGAATGTGCAGGTAACCATAAACAAAAACTAGGTAAATTCTAAAGACTTAGAAATAGAAGAAAACACACAAATACAAGCACCAATATATATTCTTTAAGACCTTAGCGACTTTAGCTTCTAGCTAGGAATAATTAAGGGAAAGTTTCTTAATATCCTAAAAGTCTTTAGTAGAAAAAGTATATATGTATTAGATTTGAAGAGAATTTACTAATATGACAGTAAGGAAGAAGAAAAAACATTAAATTTAAGACTAAGAGAAAAAATAAGGGAAATGAATAGAAGTTTGAGAAGTCTTATGAGAGTGTATAAAAAATGATACAACTATAAATGTGTTTTATATGAGGTATAAGAGGAATTACATAAGTGTGGATTTAAATATCATGTTAATTCATTGAGAAGATGAGATAATATTTACCAATAGAACCAAACAAAGTCACCAAAAATTTAAAGTTTTCCAATGAAGCTTTCGAGATTGGTGTAGGCCCATGTATTCATTGGATGTGTCATGAATAATTTGGTATTTATTTTTTGTTTTAATGTTTATTTAAGGTTTTATAAGGTCCTAAGGACCCTTTTAAATCAATTCAAAGTATTTTCTAAGGCTATTGAAGCCATTAAATTCATAGTGACCTATAAGGTTTTGATAAAGTCAAACATGGTAAAACCACTCAAATGTATCCAAATAGACTGGAATTGATTTAATTTGAGTCTATAAGTCCTTTTTATCATGTTTTAAAGTTTTAGGGAAGGTTTTGGGTCATTTGGATTAAAATTATGAAAGTTGTTCAAAAGTTGTCAAAATTGTCATGACAAGTTTTGAAAATCACTGTTGAAGATCAGACGAATCTGAGTACTAGGGTCAAGAAAATGGAGAATAAGATGTGGAGGTTTTAGGTGACCCTTAAAAGCATTTTTGAATAGAGATTCAACATCCTCAAAGCCTCTAATGAGCATACCAAGATTCTCATTGAAAAACTGGAAGAAAAACCTGAAGGGACTCATGCGGCCAATACAGGTGTGGAAAAA
Organism: Thuja plicata; assembly: GCA_018584345.1. Lineage (NCBI taxonomy): Eukaryota > Viridiplantae > Streptophyta > Pinopsida > Cupressales > Cupressaceae > Thuja > Thuja plicata. The sequence continues at coordinate 3,572,575 of MU224413.1, forward strand.
GAGTAGAAGCCTAAAGAGGTACCTGGTAAGAGGACAAGGGATAGTGCTAAGAATAAGAAGGAGAATTATACCTTGAATAATCTCGAGAAGATAAAGGAACCTTCTACTAAGATGGAGATCCTCCAGTCTGAGGCGACAAGCCTTATGGTGGACATCTCCTAATTTTGTTCCCTGGCTCTTTTGGTTGTCCTTGTGTTTGTTTTTCAGTAGATTAGATTGGCTTTTTCGTGGCCCTGTGGTGGCCTATTTAATTTTTTGTCTCTGTTTTGTTTTTTCTAGACATACCTTCTGATCTTTTGCTATGTTTTGGGTTTCAGGCACCCTGTAAAACCTATTTTACTTAATCAAAAACTTTTGAAAAGATTATCAAAAGATATTTATGGGTAGTTGTAGGTTGGTTGGGTAGGTGAATATGATTAAAAATTATAATATAATTTTTTTTCTTAAACTGAAATTTGTAAGTTGGATACTATTGGAGAAGGTTGGGAATGGAAGAAAACTTGTTTTGAAGCCATCCTATAATAGTTTTCTATATTATGTTTCTTGACATTTGTCTAATGTTTTGATTGGTACAACATGTTACACAATGATAAAGACATATAAGTTGCTATTTGGAAATATTAATGAGTTTCCTTCCTTTTTATGTTGGTTTAGTTCAATTTGGTTAAGATTTGCAGAAGTTATGATCATTTTTGTAAGTACAGGTCTGAATCTTCCCTAGGATTAGTAGTTTTGGGAAAAATGCCATAACTTTTGTTTCCACAGCTAGATCTTCATATAAATTGGAAGGAATGTATTTATTTAGTTTCTCTTCAATTTCACCAATATTGTTGGGTTTATTACCTCATTTGTGAAAATTATTGATGTTTGTTTGCAAGTGGCAGGTTCTGCCCTAGTATGTTGATTTGGTTAAAGGGTTGCAAATTGTGTGCATTTCCTTGAATGATTATAATAAGTTGTGAATGTGAACCCTACCTCTTCATTTGTTGGTAGTAGATCCCAGAAGTTCTCAGAAAAGGATATTTTTTGGTTGTGTGTTGGTTTTTGTGTAGGTTGATTACCAAAAGACTAGGTAGAGGAAAAGAGCAGAGACCTTCGTGAGGAAATGGCACAATGGAAGTGAGGTGGAAGAGAATTTCTTGAAGAGATGGATTTTTTGGGTGGTACATGAAGGGTAAGGATTCAAAAAAGAAGAGAAAAGAAGAATAAAATAAGAAGAGGAAAGAGGAAAAAAGAGCAATGCAACTAGAGTTTGATCAAAAGATTAGAGAGTTAAAGCTAGAATTGGAAGTGTAGGAGGATCTAGTTAGAGAACAATTGAGCTTACCAATCAAGGAGAAGATCAAGTGGCCCATATGGAAGATCATTAAAAAGAGGAAGAAGAAAACAATAGTAATATAAATTAAGGAGGAAGAGGTAAATACACCTTTAAATTCTATGTCATCATCAAGTGTGGTTGTGGATGAATTTCCTTCTCATTTTCGGTTGATTCAATCTAAGACTCAAGTTGAATAAGTTGAAAAGTGCATTACGATTGACATTGTGGATAGAATATACATTGATAATGTTGAATTAGCTGAAGAAATAAAGGTTTTTGATGAACCAATAATAGAGGGAAAATGTAATCAGATGGATGAATAAGTTGATGACAAGAAAAGGAAGGAGACACCAAGAAGACTTGAGGAGAAAGATGCAATTTTTATGCTTAATTTTGATACTAATCAAATTGATTTTTCCCATGAATTTTTCATTATATTCATTTGAATTCAGGTGATAAAGAAATCATATTGGAAAGGGAAGAAAAACTTTCGTAATATGATCATATTCTTAAGCATGAGGATCGAAAGACCAAATTTGAAGATGAAGAGAAGATCTATGACTACCCCATTCCAAGGGACTTGGATTTCTTTTTAGGTGGGTTGTATGGTGTAGGAGCACCTATTCATTGGATGTTTCATGATTAATTTGGTATTTATTTTTAGTTTTAATATTTTTTAAGCTTTTTATAAGGTCCTAAGGACCATTTGAAACCAATTAAAAGCATTTTGTAAGACTATTGAAGCCATTAAGTTTATAGTGACCTATAAGGTCCTAATAAAGTCAAACATGGTAAAATCACTAAAATGTATCCAAATAGAGTGGAATTGATTTAATTTGTGTATTGAAGTAATTTCTAGGATGTTTGAAAGGTTTAGGGAATTTTTGGTTCATTTCAAAAGAAAATGTAAAAGTTGTCAAAATTGTCATGACAACATTTGCAACTTGATGAAAACTTTTTAAAACATTGTTGAAAGTTGTTTATGGGTAGTTTTAGGTTGTTTGGGTAGTTGACTATGTTTGAAAATGTATAATTTTTGTTGTCAAACTCTAATTTGTGAGTTGAAGAATATTGGATAAGGTTTGGAATGGAAGAAAACTTATTTTGAAGCCATCTTATACTAGTTTTCAAAATTATTTTTACAAAAATTGTATGATATTTTAATTGGTACAAAATGGTATGAAATGATATAGACATATAACTTATATTTTTGGAAATATTAATGAGTTACCTTACTTTTTCTGCTGGCTTGGTTAAATTTGGATAATATTTGCAAAAATTATGATCATTTTTGTAAGTGCAGGTTGGAATCTGCCCTAGGGTTAGCTATTTTGGGAAAAATACCACACCTTTTGTTTCTACCATTAGATCTTCATATAAATTGGAGGAAATTCCTTTATTTAGTTTATCTTCAATCTCACCTAAGAGATTGCCTTTATTACCTCATTTGTGAAATTTATTGATGTTTGTTTGCCAATCAAAGATTCTTCCCTAGTATGTTGATTTGGTTAAAGGGTTGCAAAATGTGTTCATTTCCTTTAACTATTATAAGAAGTTATGAATGTCAACCCTGCCTCTACTTGAGAGATGATAGATGAGAACAATTATTAGGTTGAAGAAGGAAAAAACTAAAACAAAATTAAATTTAAAAGTTAATTACTAATTATTTGTTGTTAATTGACACATTCCCCAAAATAAAGAGACACTATGAGGAGATGAGCATCATAGATAGAGTCTCTCCCTTGTCAAAATCAAGATTTTTTTTAAAGAGTCCATATAATTAGTGAATCCTTAATTAGGTTAGAGAAAGGAACGTAAAGAAATAATTTTGGGTATAAGATTTGTGATAGATATTATGAAATGAGTTCTTAAATGTTCAATTACCAAGAGATACTAGTAGAGAATGAAGTTTATTAAAACAAAACATAAATGAAAATAGACAAGGAATCCATGATAAAGAGAAGAAAAAAATATTATGAAGAAAGCTAATAACTAACCATTCACAATAAATCAAGGAAACCCCATTTTTACATAAGAAAGGATAATGTTTGCTTTACAAATAGCAACTTCATTTAATTTGAAAGTTCTTGTTCATATTTGTTAACATGTCTATTTTTTTCATATCCTACAATCATGGCATTCCATGAGAATAAATTTTGTATAGGTACATTGTCAAATAGATCGTGTATGTCAAATATGCTTCCACATAGGGGTTGCAACTACCTACGATAAAATTCCTATAGAGCTTCCATGGTTTACTGGATGTCTATACCCTATTACAAATCACTCATTTGCCACTTATTGTGAGGATGACGGAAAAGGTTGAAGAGTTTGTCATTACATGAGTACATATCCATTTTCTACAAATCTATTTTGTGAATATCTTGTAATTGGCACATTCAATGAGTACGGATTTTTTGGATCCATTTTGCCAAACAAATCAGTTGCCTTGTCTGTGTTAATGTTTGTATCTTCAGTCGTATGATCATTAGAATACATATAATATATATTGATTAATAATAATATAATATATATGTTATATTATTATTAATCATATGAAATTTAATATTAAATTATTATATTATTATTCTTAATTAATAATTGATTGATGAACATTATAAGATTGATTAAATAAAAATTAGTTGGAAGAGGTATGTCCTTTCTTATAAATAATAACGAATAGACATGTCCCATGAAGGCACATGTCTCTCCTATCCTCATTCCCAATATAAATTAAAGAGAGATTGTTGCATTTGGAAAAGACATACAATTTAGAGTGCTATTAAATTTGCAGCTATCCTAAAACTTAACATGGTATTAGAGCCAGATTGAAAATGTAAGAGAGTAGTTTGTTGATGGTGAATGTGTGGCTATCTTAGAAACTATAGTCTCGGTAAAAGGACCATATCTCACAAATGCACCGTTGGATTTTCCTAGAGTTTGGATATGTTGGTGAAAACCTAATTTCAAAGAATCTCACCAAAGCGATTGGATAGAAAGTCTTGGATTCAAAAGTTATGACGGAATATGTACGGGTCTATGTGAAATTTCTAAAAATGACTTTCATTAAAGAGATATTTTAATTTGTTATGATCATGTTCAAGCAATAACAAAGAAGCATGC
>MU224413.1:3578020-3601082 GCA_018584345.1 Thuja plicata
AGTACTTGGTGGACATCATGTTGACTTGATGTTGGTAGGCCATTACTCTGAGCACTTGGTGAATATTATGCGACTTGATATTCTGCAGGCCAATGCTCTCGATATCATGATATGATATCTTTGTAAAATTTTGAGTACTTGGTGGACATCATGTTGACATGATGTTGGTAGGCCATTACTCTGAGTACTTGGTGAATATCATGCGACTTGATATTCTGCAGGCCAATGCTCCCGATATCATGATATGATATCTTTGTAAACTTTTGAGTACTTGGTGGAAATCATGTTGACTTGATGTTGGTAGGGCATTACTCTGAGTATTTGGAGAATATCATGCGACTTGATATTCTATGACAAATACTCCCAATATCATGAGATGATATTTATAAATCTATGAGTTATGGTGAATATCATGAAACTTGATATTCTTGGTCAGGCCATATCTCTGATATCATATTGAGGTGATATCTAAAATATTTTTTGAGTTATGGTGAATATCATGAGACTTGATATTCTTGGTCAGACCATATCTCTTGATATCATGATGAGGTGATATCTTCTCTATTAAAAGTAATGGATCTTTTGTTAATCCTATTTTGATGAATTTTATCTTCCCTAACTAAGAGGGAGTGTTGATGTCTTGTGTAGATATGGTAAGGGTAATAACTGTTGACACGAGATACCACTACACATTTGTGTTTGATCATCCTCCCTAGCTAAGAGGGAGTGTTAATGTTTGTATCTTCAATCGTATGATAGTTAGAATACATATAATATATGTTGATTAATAATAATATAATATATATGTTATATTATTATTAATCATATGAAATTTAATATTTAATATTAATTTATTATATTATTATTCTTAATTAATAATTGATTGATGAAACATTATAAGATTGATTAAATTAAAATTAGTCGGAAGAGGTATGTCCTTTCTTATAAATAATAATGAATAGACATGTCCCATGAAGGGACATGTCTCTCCTATCCTCATTCCCAATATAAATGAAAGAGAGATTGTTGCATTTGGAAAAGACATACAATTTAGAGTGCTATTACATTTGCAGCTATCCTAAAACTTAATAGTCTGTGCTTTCATTTTTTTTTTATAGACATTTACCAAGGTTGTTGTACCAAAACATTTGAAGAAATTTCTCTAATTCAATGGGTTTGCATAGCCTATTCCAAAGCTCGAGGATCCTAACAAAGGTTGAGGAGTTTGTGTTTATGCCTACAAATTGAATTTCGTTGAAAGTTTCTCGATCCTTTTAAAAAAATCAACTTTTAGGGCCATCCATGAGAAAATATTTCTATGAAGCATCTTTTCCATTAGTTTGTGTCCCCTAGCTAGGTTTCCACATTTTTCATACATGTCTTCAAGAGCATTTTTGACTACAACTAAAAAAATTCCTATATTATTTTGCATTGTGGTATCTTCAAGCCATGCAAAGATAGGTGGGAAGGAGAAGTAGATTAATTATTTAAATTTGAGCACATCCATCAAAAGGTCTTTGTTAATAGAGAATGAAAGTGGGATGACTTATTGTTGGTCTTCATCTAGGCCATCTAAGCAATCAACAGTTAGAGTGTGCTGATTAAACCTAATACTCATTGTTAAAGGATACAAACTCATGTAAGAAAAAATAGTTTGGTAGAAAATAGAATGTTTATGAAACTAGTTAGTATAGTCATTGACTTTGCACTAAGCTAACCTTTACATCATTTTTTTTTAAATCTTTACACAGGTCACTAACATCCATATACAATATGAAATACCTCTCAACATTATTTCAATTAAATAGTGTAATTTATAAAGCGACTGATTGATCTATTGATTAGCCAAGACTAATTTGAGATGGGTTTATGAATATGAGTAAAGCAATTTGTTTTTTTTCCTTCAACAATCCCAGCTGTAAATCTGCTTGCCTTGCACTTCAAGCTAGCAAACAATTATATTTCAAAATAAATATTAAATATACATTATCAATACAATCAGAAGGCCTCAATTTTCTTTGATTTATTAATAGAGTGGCCAAATATTACTGGAGGTAGGCTTATAAATTTGTCTAAAACAACACGTTTTTCTACAACGATTATGACTTCAACATAAACGAAGGAAAAAATATGTCTAGAGAAACCATTTATTAGTCAAATGTTTTTTATTTTAAAAAGAAGCCGAAACTGGGGGCTGACCCGAATAGATAAAACCAACACGAGGAGTGCTAAAAACTAGAAAAGCACACACACAACAAACCCTTAGCCTATGCCAATTTTAAAAACCAAAAACTAAGAAAGAAAATCAACAGGCCCCAACTCCAACACGGAGCTGGTAACCATCCTGGAAGTCCTAATAGGCCCCAACCTCACCACGAGGTTGGTAACTAGCCTGTGGTAGTAAGTAACGGTAAAGCTAGCATTAATAGTAACAAACAACAGATTACAAAAACTTGAGATTAACCAAAGATCTAACAGGCCCACATCGCCCAACCGAAAAGTCCAGGAAAAAAAGTTAACCATAAATAGAGGAAAAGGAAGCTACTTGGGGTTACCTTCCACGCCTTTCAACAAGAGATTAAGCCATTCATCCATGAGGAAATGGTACAGTTCTTCATCCTTTCGCTCACCTCTCGGGTTCATTTTCTCTATATGAAGGAGTTGGAGCGTAGTGGCAGCCGCATGCATGACCTTCATAGCAAAGTTTGCAATCCTATTAAAGCTTTCCCTAAGATTTTTAATTTCCACCCTCATTTCCTTTAGCTCCACCTTAGGGTCAGAAATCAATAGGGGCTCCTGAGGACCAATAGTAACAAGGGGAGTGTCACTCACAACATCAAGAATTTTCTCCTCTATTTTTTTTGAGTCCTCCAGGGCAACCTTTATAACCACCTGGGGGCTAGGGGACTGTGAAGTAAGGAGCACCGAGTCTGCTTTCATCTCCTCAAAGAGTCATGACTTTACACAGACCCATCCACAATAGAGATTTTCTTATTTTTTTCCCTTTCTTTCTCCTCAACCTTAACTTTCTTCCCCACTTTAGCTTTCCCCCTGGTGACCTGCTTGATATCTTCTTCCTCCTCCAAATCTTCTTCCCCTACATCCTCATCAGTACACCTCTTTCTCATAGCTTTTTGCTTGTATATGGTTTTGGTAGCGATTCTGTTAGATCTCCATCTATTGTCGTTCTCCTCCTCCTCTCCTTTAGATTCAATGGTGATTTGGTCACCATCGGCCAAAATCAACTTATTCTTCTTGGAAACAGGAGTTTTGGAAGAAGTCGTGGGGTTAGAAAGAGTGACTTGAAGCTCATTAGAATTCTCAGGATACAACATAAAGTTATGGAGAGAAACAATCCTAGGAGGGCAGAGGGATAAATGGAAATTGTAAAGGCATAGCATTAAACCCAGATGGAGAATACAATAATTCTGTCTGGGTTTAATTTTTTCTCTGACTTCTAAAACATAAGCTTCCATCGAATGGAGCAGGAAAAATGGAAAGGAGATGGAATCATTGTACCTGAAGTGGTTAAGCAGAGGGAAATGGTAGTTGTAATAGGTGCCAAAGTGGCCTTCCAAAGTGATATACTTCATCAAAATGAGGCACATTTCATTCCATGTGTCAGGCAGTGTCATTCTGTTGAATCCTCCCCTAAAACATTCAGGAATCTCCATTTTTTTGAAGAATCTTTTCATATGGGTGTCATCTCGGCTTTTGGTGATCTTCTTCCATTTTCTCCCCTCTGTGGAGAGACCTGTGGCCTACACAATAACCTCCTCATTAATCTCAAAATTTATTCCATTTATCATAAATTTGCGCTCATCCCAAGTTTTTACCAACTGCAGAGAGACCAATTCATCACAACTGCCCATAGCCTTCATGATGAACAGGAAGAAACCGCCCTCCTTAAGGTAGTTAAGAATGCACGGATTTTTGATTAATTCATCCTCGATCCTAGTGGGTTCCACCTGCACCATATCCCCACCCATCTCCGAACTGTATTCAGGCAAGTCTTCTTCTTTGGTCTCAACTAACATCCTACCTTTCCCTCCTATGTTCAGCACAACCCTCAAATTAATTTTTGATTAATTCATCCTCGATCCTACCGGGTTCCACCCGCACCATATCCCCACCCATCTCTGAGCTATATTCAAGCAAGTCTTCCTCTTTGGTCTCGACCGACATCCTACCTTTCCCTCCTCTGTTCAGGACAACCCTCACTAGAGCAGAGCCAGCAACCCAACAAATGTAGCAATTTTTTCTCCAGATGAAAAACCAGGTGGTTTTAATGTCCACCTTCTGACAAAGTTGGCCTGTATTATTCATGTGGTTGGCCGAGATAAATGAATAAGCTTTACATGTTGAGAAATGATAATGCCATAAAGGTTTGATGTAACTATTAATCACATCAGTCATATCATTCTTTCCCTTGCACGTGTTACACTCCACGTCTTCTTTTAATTTGAAAAAGCTCATACTCTTTCTAAAAATGGCATTGATAGCCCATCTTTCCAGCTGGCAATAATTAATATAACCAAATCCTGTATCTCTTTTAAAATTTGAAATGATGCAGCACCTCATGAACTTTCCCGCCATCTTTCTTGACCAATCAAAATCAACCTCGTTATTCATCATTAAATTTGCTTTCTTTTTCCACAAGAAAAATAACATGCTTGGCTAGAGAATTTAAGTTTCTCCAACATCTTAAGCCATTCACCGAAAGACCCATGGTCGCCAGAATGTCTGCCACCATGTTACCTTCACGGTAAATGTGCTGAAGGTTGAATTCATCGAACCTAGGGAACATCAAACAGATGTCTTACAACACATTTTCCAGGATCCACCCAGTAGTATAGTTCCCTTTAACTAGCTCAATTATAATTTTAGAATAACCTTCTATGATTAATCTTTTAATCCCAATATCAGACACCACCTTTAGACCCCATAGGAGGGCAGACATCTCAGCCAAATTATTAGACCCCTTCCCCAGGTGGACCACATAGGCCAGGATCAGGTGACCGTTCTGATCTCTAAGAATACCTCCACCCACAGCAATACCATTGGAGGCAGTGCCATCAAAGTTCAGCTTGGTTATGTATTCCTCCAGGGGTGACCATTTAGTGTTTAGTCTAGTCAGATTTTTTGAGTTGTCCATCACATAGAAGGAGGTGGGAAGAACCCATTCCTTAGCTATCATACACTCCACTCCCTTGGGGGGACAGGGGGGGGGATTTTCTAGTGGTAGGTATCGAGGTTTTCCTTCAGTAGATTCATAGTCAGCCGCATTGTTCCTTCAACATTGTTGTCTTCTCCTCTAAAAATATGATTGTTTCATTCCTTCCATAGACTCCAGTAGACATGTGGGGGTAATAGGCACCAAAGGATGTTGATGAGAGGGTGCTTATCTATGCGACCCTAGTTATTAATGAATCGGTCTAAGTGCTCCAAAAAGACCCAGTCCAGCTGCAGTTTTCTCATTATTTTTCCACATACTTGAGAAGAGTAAGGGTAGTGAATAAGAATATGATTCATTGTCTTAGCCTGCATTTTACAAAGAACACACCTGTTGACTAGCTGGACTCCTCATTTCTGGAGGTTGTCCAACGTAAGGATTTTTCCATGAAGAGCGGTCCACCAGAAAAAAAATTATTTTGGGGATGAGCTGGGGAAACCAAACCTTTCTGCAACTCATCTCATCGGCCAAAACCTTAATGTTAGCAAGGTAAGCAGATTTGACTGTAACCTCCCCCAATTTTCTGTGACACGACATAGCCTTGTCAAGAATTTGAGAGATGGGGATCCTGATCTTTGCAATCAGTTTATGTAGCTCCAGAATCTAGGGTGGGACATGATCCTAGCCATGGTAAGCATTAGCAAGGTTCTTCCATTTCTTATCGTGAGAAATGTAGTCACTGACTTTGTCTCCAAAATGAGAAATCAAACGATCCTTGAGGAGACTGGATGTTTACCCACCATAAACGTGGAACAATTCCATGAGTAATGCAAAGAATTCATTTCTCAATAAAATATGACCAATGGTTGTAACTTGGCGTGCACTCCACGAAACTCAATCGATGGAGACCTATTTTCATATAAATTCATAAAACAATCCAAAGCCAAGCACTACGACAACATTCTCAACTGCAACATTCTATAAAATTGAGAGTCACTAGATAGAGTTTCTATCTCTATTTGCAACATTTCTACAAGCACACATCTCAGCTCTATCTACAACGTTTCTACAAACATCTCAAAAATGAGTGGATTCAGATGTGTAGAGTTGCTTCAAATTACCCGCTACAAATGATGTGTTCCCCAAAGAAGAAGGAAAGCATGAAGATGATAATGGGGAAAAGATGAGAGATTCAAGTGAGAAGAAAAAGGGCAGTTCATGTAGTACCCCAATTGTTATGTCCTACTTCCCTCTCCAATCTAACCTCTCCCACCTCTAGTCTACTCTATTTCTTCCCACATATTATATTTTGCTCTTATTGTGTTCACTAATTGATTGAACACAATGTAAGCAATAGATGATAAATGTTTAACTTGATAGCAATAGATGATAAATGTTTAACTTGATAGAAATATGTGGGTATTGATCAACTCCAGCTGAGAGTGGGTGATCCTTTTCAAGAGCCAAATTTTATGAAAGTCTCCACATCAGTTTGTCATAGCTGATCTCTTTTGGATTTTTACTTCTTAACCTCAAATATTGCTATAAATATTTTAAAAATTTTGTAGTAATTTGTAGTTAGGCTTGATTCAATGACCTTGGTGTCATGCATAGAAGGCCTTTGATATGTAAATTAACATCTTGAAATAGTATCATAAGATTTGTTAGAAATTTGCTTGTCCTTGATGCAAATTTATTGAAGGTTGGTGTTGAAAAAGTTAGTTCTTACGTGGCACCTTATATTGTTATGGAGCTTAAATTGGAATATTCTCACCTATTGTGACTATGGCATAACCTCCTTGAGTGGTTTGTTTTTAACTTGGGTTAAACCCACAGGTATATGTTTCTTGGTAATCACGGTTCCACGTGGAGGCTACGTATGGTTGACTTGAAAAATTATAAAATTATAAAGTAGAGTTGAGGGTTTGTTTAAACACGATGAAGAAGAGGTAAAATCATTTCATCTGATTTTTTTTGCTTTAAGAAACCCTATTCTTCCTGCCATGAACAAACCTATGGAGATTTCAGAGGAGTTTTTTATTTGATCTTCTCATGGGATTTTTGAGATTTTGATTTATGTGTTGTTGTGATTCTGTTGATACATTTTTGTGCTCGAATTCCATTTGGTTGCAGAGGTAATATGTTGAGTTTGTTTTTAGTGCTACTTGGAACAAATTTTTAATTTGCAAAGATTATTTTGTATGATTCTAATGAGTTTATTGCACAATATGTATATTTGATGGAGGACCAAACACCTCAAACATAAAAGAGTATATCAAGGGATGAAACCAAAGAGAAAGGTGTTCTGTATCTTTCTTTTTTTCATCAGTATGCAAAATTTCGGCTCTCATGACTTTATTCTCGTGGAAGTCATTTTTTGTTAAGAAAAGAAAGAAAGAAGGAATGAACAGTTTTGGTTTTGCTCCAACACTTCTTGTATGTACCCAATTCAAGAATATATTTTCTCTCTATTCGTTCTTGTCTTCAAAATGAATAGTTCTTTTCATCTATATCTTTGGTTTTCACGGCTGTTTCAAAATTGGTTGATAACATAGTTAGAATGAGACATGAGGGATGTTGTTTATAAAAGAGATTGTTTTTGTTCACTTTCTTACCTAATTCAAAATTATTTTGTAATTAGTTGGAAAATGGTTGGGATTTGTTTATGTTTCATCTAAGGGATCTAAATTATTTATCCTAATAGAGGGTCTTTGTTTAATGGTCATTCTTTCTGAACTAACTCTAATCATGTGTTTTTTGAATTAGTTTTTTAAAGAAGAAAAAAGGGTCAATATTTCTGCTATAAATGATTTGTAAGGACTAACAGGTCAGAAAAATAGTTTATGTTACTCAAAGGATTTGTTCGTCAATTTCTATATCAGTTGTATAACTGATTTCCTACAAGTGAATGTAAATATTTCAAAGTATGTCCCTATATAAGGTTGTATGGGTGTGTTTCAAAGGTGTGTGTAGAAAAACAAAGACACACAACCATACTACCTTGTATGTGGATTACTTGATTACAATATTGAGAGAAAAATAAAAATATTGTGTGTGTGTGTGTGTGTGTGTGTGTGTGTGTGTGCACGTGCACAAAACACACAATTATGTATGTAAATAATTTTTGAACAAATACATTGTAAAAGAAGACAAGGGTTGAAGCCCAAGAAGTTGTAGCTTCTTTGTAAAGATGAGTTGTTGCTTAGTAAAGATTATAGGTTCTATCAGAGACGTGTTTTTTCCCTATGAGAAAACTGAAAGGTTTTGAGGGTTTTCCACTTAGCACAAAATTTTGTGTCTCTTTTCTATGAGTTGTTTACTTGGCTATGATATCTTGTATTCTTGTTTTGTAATTAGTTTATGTGTTCAGTTATTTGAGACGTTTCAATGTACATGTGATAAAAAAATCTAAAAAACTTGTGAAAAACATCTATTATGATTCACTCCCCCTCTCAGAATAGACACAACTTCCAACAAGTGGTATCAGAGTAAGGGTCTCTTCCTAGGTCTACCTATAGGGATTCTCCAGGGATAGTTTAGAAATAAAATGGCACAAGCAGAAGGTGCCTCTCTTACTAGAGCCTCATTATTTGATGGTACTGATTATGTTTTCTGGAAGGTAACGATGGAAGCCTTCATAAATTCTCTAGATGTCTGTATGTGGGATGTTGGTATGACTAAATATACTGTACCAAAAAGAATACCCACTTATCCTAATGATAAAATCAAGTATGAACATGATAAAAGAGACAAATATGCTATCCTATGTGACCTCACTAAAGATGTGTTTATAAAAGTCATGTATTGTCAATGTGCAAATGACATTTGGATAAAACTAGAAACTACTTATCAAGGTGATGAAAAGGTTAAGGAATCAAAGTTAATAACTGTCAAAACTCTATTTGAGAACTTAAAGATGAATGAGGATGAAAGTATAGCTGCTTACTTCTTAAGAATTGATGAAGTAGTTAATGCGAGAGGGGGATTAAGAGAGATAATTGAAGAACATGAAATTGTCTCAAAGGTAGTTAGAACTATACTACCAAAATTTAAAACAAAAATATCCACTTTGGAAGACAAGAAAAAATTCTCTAAAATGACATTACACCAGTTACAAGGAAACTTAACTGTATATGAAATGAGAATCAACAATGAAGCTGGTTACACATCAACAGAGACATCCTTTAAGGATGAAAATCAAGATGAGAGTGATTCAGATTTAACAGATGCTCTAGAAGCATTGCTGGTTAGAAAAATGAAAAAGAAGTATCAAGGAAAGCCAAAATATTTTAGTTGTGGTCAATTAGGACACATTGCTGCAAAGCGTCCCTATACTAATCAAGATGAAAATAATGAAAAATCTGATTTAAAAAAAAAAAGAAACCATGGAATCCAAACAAAAGATTTAAAAACTTTAAAAAGAAGAGTCTTTTGTCAAAGGAAGACTCTAATGAAGAATCAAATGATTCAGATGAGGAATGGGAAACATTATTTATGGCTGAAATAGTAAATGTTCAAAAACCAGAATCTATTATATAAAAATCTTCATTTGATTCAAATAAAGACATAGATCTTGAATAAGAGCTACTTCACTCTCTACAAGGAATAAAGAGATTAAAGAAACTGATCTCTACTAATGAAAAATAAAATTAGTCTTTACAAGCTGAGTTGAATAATGCAAATCAACTTATTGAAAAGAAAAAAAAAATGTTAGATGAAAAAGAAAATAAAATAACATTGTTATAAAAATAGATTGATCAATCTGATTCAAGGTTTAATATAGTTAAAAAAGGAGAATCTTTAAAAAAGGTTTGAAATCATTTCTTTTAAAAGCTACTATTTTATTTGTAACTTATTTGGTCATAAGGCATATAAGTGCAAGCTAGCAAGAAATGAATCTATATATGGCTTTAAGAAAGTAATTAGATGTTTTAAGTATTACCACCATGGGCACTTTGCAAATTAGTGTAAACTAAATTTAAAGCCTAAACAAGTATGGAGACCTAGAAATATGAACATGGGAATTTTTTTATTGTGGAATCAACTCTATTTGCTCATAAACCTGCAACTTGGGTTTTGGACAGTAGCTGGTCTCACCATATGACTGGTAGAAAAATTAAGTTTCAAACCTTATAAGATTTTTATGAAAGTTTTGTTAGGTATGGTGATAATTCATGTGGTTATATCACTGGACATGGATCCATTTATTTAAATAAGGATACTCCTATACATGATGTATATATTATGTTGAAGGTTTGAAACATAACTTGTTAAGTGTGAGTCATATTTGTGACAGTGGTTATTCTATTTTTTTTTATGCAAAAGGTTGTGCTATTAAAAGCAAAAAGAATAGAATAATTGTAAGTAGCCTAAGGATAGGTGGGAATCTTTATAATTTGATCGATCCAACAGTTCAAGAATCATCCTTAATTAATACTTGTCTTATGAGCCAGATTGAATAGAATTTGTTGTGGCAAAAAAGATTAGGTCATTTAAATTTTGATAATCTTGCTAGAATTGACAAGAACAAAAAGATTAGGGGTCTGCCTCTAATCAGTAAACCAACAAAAATTTCTGAAGAATTTGTTCAAGGAAAGAAAAAAAAGCCATCCTTTAAAACCATGGAATATCTATCTAACAGACCACTAGAACTTGTCCACACTAATCTATGTGAGCCAACCAAAACTCTATCCTTGAATGGTGAAAAATATTTCATGCTATTTGTAGGTGAATACTCAAGAATGGTTTGGGTAACCTTTTTAAAACATAAATATGAAGCCTTTGAACACTTCAAAATAATTAGAAAAATGGTAGAAAGGGAAACTGGTCTAAAGTTGAAATGTTTAATATAGACGGAGGTGGATAATTCACCTCTCAAGAAGTCATTGAGTATTGTGAAAAACATGACATCAAACTTGGTAGTATTCAATTGCCCGTACACCACAACAAAATGGTGTTGTGGAAAGGAAAAACAAAATTGGTAAAGAAATGGCTAGAACAATGTTAAATGAAGCCAAACTACCTTTTAAATTATAGAAAAAAGTTGTTCATACAGCTATACATACTCTAAACAAGGCTCAAATCAGAATAAGAACTTCTTATACTCCTTATGAATTGTGGAATGGTAAAATAGAAAATGAAAAGAACTTTAAATTTTTTGGTTACAAACGCTTTATCAGAAAAGATAATGATTCTTTAGAGATTTTCAATTCAAGATCTGACGAAGGTATCTTCTTAGGATACTCTACATAGAAAATATTTCAAATGCTACAATAAGAGGCTAAACAAAATTATTGAAGCTATAAACGTGGTATTTGATGAAAATTCCTTGTTGAATAATAAAAAATCAAATGATATTGAAGATTTTTTTCAAAGAATATAATATGATTCTAATAGTCAAGAACAAGATAATGGTAATCCAAAAATTTCTAATCAAAATGAACAAGAAACTTGTAGAGCTCCTCAAGAAACCAAAATTGCTCTAAAAAATCCTTCCAGAATTATAGAAAAAAGGCATCCTGAGTCTTAGGTTATAGGAGACAAAGAGGCTATAATTTTAACTAGAAGAAAAGCCAAAAATGATGAACATGCTCATATAGTAGAACATTTTGATTACTATCATATTTTGAACCAAAAAATGTGGTTGAAGCACTCTTCGATCCTTGCTGACTGAATGCTATGCAGGATGAAATAAATCAAATTGAGAAAAATAAGACATGGGAACTTGTTCCTAGACCTGATGAAAAAAATCTCATGGGTGGAAAATGTGTATTTTGCAATAAACTTAATGAACAAAGAAATTTTTTAAGAAATAAAGCCAAATTTGTATGTAAAGGCTATGCTCAATAGGAAGGTATTGATTTTGGTGAAACCTTTGCATCAGTTGCAAGAATGGAATCTAATAGAATTTTCCTTGCATATGCTAGTAATAAGAAGTTCACTGTTTATCAAATGGATTTTAAAACAACATTTTTAAATGGTTAGATTGAAGAAGAATTCTATATGGAACAACCAAAAGGTTTGAAATCCTCTGATAAACTAGATTATGTCTATCATCTTAAAAATGTGTTATATGACCTTAAACAAGCTCCTAGGGCTTGGTATTCTAGGCTAGATAAGCATCTCATTACTAATGGCTTTACTCGTGGTAGTGCAAACAAAATTCTATATACAAAAGTTGTGAAAGATGACATACTAGCTATTTAGATCTATGTGGATGATATTATTTTTGGATCCACTAATGTTGATCTGTCAAAACAGTTTTCTAACATCATAGAATTTGAATTTGAAATGTCACTCTTGGGTGATCTTTATTTCTTTCTTGGATTGCAAGTATCACAATTTGGACATGGTTATTCTTGTCTCAAACAAAATATGATAAGGAAATGTTGAATAAATTCAACATGGGTGATTGTAAACCAGTCAACAAACCTATGGAGACCTTATAGTAAATTCATTAAAGATGAAGATTCTCCCTTAGTTAATCAAACATCATACAAATCCATGATTGGCAGTTTGTTATATCTTACAACTTCTAGGTTTGACATAATGCAAGTAGTGTGTATGCTCTCAAGATTTCAATCTGCTCCAAAACAGCCCCATCTTAATGCAGTTAACCTCAAATATTTAAGTATATTCAAGGTAATCTTGATTTTGGCTGATGGCATCAACACACTGATGATTTTACTTTGCTTGGGTATACATATGTAGATTGGGGTGGCTCTGAGGATAAAATAGCACTAGTGGTACTGCATTCTTTCTTGGTGACCGTTTGGTTTCCTGGCATAGTAAAAAAACATGAATGTGTTACTTTAACCATATGTGAGACTGAGTTTGTTGCTACTACAACATGTTGTACACAACTAATGTAGATGGACTATCAATTATCTGATTTAGGAATTCAAGTTCCAAAACCTATCACAATTCTGTGTGAAAATACCAGTGCTATACAACTCAGTAAGAATCCATTTCTACATTCCAAAACCAAACATGTTGCTTTGAAACTTCAATTTCTTCATGATAAAGTTATTGATAATGAGTTTTTGTTAGTATATGTCCCTACTCAAAGACAAGCTGCTAACATTTTCACAAAACACTGTGGCTCGTGACAATTTTGAGCAATTTTGAACAAGGTTGGGATTTCTCTCTCAATATCTTTTGAACTAATTCCTCCAACATGGGGAGTCTATTTGTATGTTTCTACTCCTATCCACATACATATATTTGTTTCCCAAAAGAAGTTTTTTTGTTTTATATCCTTGATACAAAATGGGGGAGACATTGCACTTGTTTTGCATACAAGTTTTAGATGGAATTCATTTGATTTGAGAGAGACGGTTTCAGTTTTCCATTTTATTGTTTAGGATGATTTTAGTTGTAGTTCTAAATGGTTTTAGATAGAGAAGGTTTCAGTTTAAATTTTATTGTTCAGGATGTTTTTAGTTTTAGTTCTGAATGGTTTTAGCTTGGATGGTTTCAGTGAATGCTTTCATCTTGGATGTTTTAGTTTTGCACAGATGTTTGGTTTTGATGATTCAGGTATACTGGTTCTGTGATCAATTGTGATTTAGTAATCAAGTATTTTTTTTATTCTTGACACTTTGATTTATTTTTACTCTATATATATATATATCATGTGCTGAATTTTCAAATGTAAGTGTATGTTTGTGGTGGTCATATATTCAAGTAAGTATAATGTTCTATGTTATGATCATTTGTTTATGTGCTCATCTTGACCATTCATTTATGCTTGTTCATATGATGTATGACGAAAAGGAAATGATTTTGCCTCAAGGACAATGGGGGAGTTTGTTAGAAATTTTCTTGTCCTTGATGCAAACTTATTGAAGGTTGGCATTGAAAATGTTCATTCTTACGTGGCTCATTATATTTATATGGAGCATATATTAGAATATTCTCACCCATTGTGACTATGGAATAACCTCCATGGGTGGTTAGTTTTTAAATTGGGTTAAACCCATAGGTACATGTCTTGGCTATCATGGTTCCATGTGGAGGGTACGTATGGTGTACCTAAAAAATTATGAAGTAGAGTTGAGGGTTTTCTTAAACACGATGAATTAGAAGTAAAATCATTTCATTCTGATTTTTTTTGGTCTAAGAAACCCTATTATGTTCGCCATGAACAAACCTATGAAGATTTCAGAGGAGTTTTTGATATGATCTTCTCATGGGTTTTTGATATTTTGATCTATGTGATGTTGCGATTCTGTTGATACATTTTTTGTGCTCGAATTCCATTTGGTTGTAGAGGTATTATGTTGATTTTTTTTTAGTGTGACTTGGAACAAATTTTCAGTTTGCAAGATTATTTTGTATGATTCTAATGAGTTTATTGTGTTCAATATGTATATTAGATGGAGGAACAAACAACCCAAACAAAAAAAAGTATATCGAGGGATGAAACCAAAGAGAGAGTTGTTTTTTATCTTTTGTTTTGTCATAGGAATTCAGCATTTCAGCTCTTATGACTTTAGTCTTGTGGAAGTCATTTGTTTGGTTTAGAAAAGAAAGAAACAAAGAATGAATAGTTTTGGTTTTGCTACAACACTTCTTGTATGTACCCAATTCAAGAATATGTTTTCTCTCTGTTCTTTCTTGTCTTTAAAATGGATAGTTCTTTTCATCTATATTTTGGGTTTTCACGTCTGTTTCAAAATAGTTGATAACACAGCTAGAATGAGACATGAGGGATGTTGTTTATAAAAGAGGTTCATTTTCTTCAGTTGCTTACCTAATTAAAAAGTGATTTATAATTAGTTGGAAATTGGTTGAGATTTGTTTATGTTTCATTTGAGGGATTCAAATCGTTTACCCTGATAGAGGGTCTTGGTTTAATGACAATTATTTCTTCACTAACTCTAATCAAGGTTTCTTTGAATTAGTTTTTTTTTAAGAAGAAAAAAGGATCAACATTTCTACTCTAAATAATTTGGGAAGGGTAAGAGGTCAACAAAACAGTTTATGTTACTCAAAGGATTTGTTCGTGAATTTCTTTTTCAATTGTATAACTTATTTCCTGCAAGTGAATGTAAATATTTTAAAGTATGTCCCTATATAAGGTTGTATGGGTGTGTGTAAAAGGTGTGTGAAGAAAAAATGAGACACATAGTCACACTTCCTTGTATGCAGATTAGTTGATTATAATATTGAGAGCAAAATCAAAAGATTGTTTATATGTATAGGTGTGTGTATGCAAAACACACAGTTATGTATGTAAATAATTTGTGAACAAATATATTGTAAAAGAAGAGAAAGGTTGAAGCCCAAGCAGTTGTAGCTTCTTTGTAAAGATGAGTTGTTTCTCAATAAATATTACAGGTTCGATTAGAGTGGCTTTTTTTTTCCTATGAGAAAACTGTTTCCTATGAGGGTTTTCCATTCAGCACCAAATTTTGTGTCTCTCTATGATTTTTTTACTTGGCTTTGATATCTTGTATTCTTTTTTTGTAATAATTTTATGTGTTCATTTATTTGAAATGTTTCAATGTAGATGTGATAAAAAAATCTTAAAAACTTGTGAAAAAATCTATTCTAATTCAGCCCCTCACCTCTCAAAATAACCACTACTTCCAATAATATTTTAATTAAATTGTTGAAGATTCATTTAGTCATTCAAATGTCTGGAATCATTTAATCATTTCGATCAAAGTAGCTCATTTTTTCTTCTAAAGTAGCAACAATGAGGACTACACCATAAACTTGAATTTTACCTAGCTAGGTAATACTAGCTTTGAATGTCTCAATTATTCACTTCTTTTCAAGCAAAAAATAAAATTGTACTCCTCGTGCCCCCATAAATGAATGTTTGATTTTGACAACTGCAACCTATACTTTCCTTGGTCCTCTCCATTTTCATTGATTTATTCATTGTATTTCCAAACATGATTGGATTTAGGTTTATCAGTTTGACCTAGAAAACATGTTTTTCCTACAATGTTGATGACTGCGACATTTAGTTTCCTTGTTCCACATTTCTTAGCTTTCAGTCAAATAAAAATTATTGTCACTACTTAGTCCTCCTAACCTTTGTATCCCAAGAGATACATTTACTAATTCTTTTATTAGTAATATTCACTTTATTTCAAGAGAAAGAAATTGTAGGTTCTGCTGATTAATAGCAGATTTTGGGATTATTTTGGTGTAGTGTTATGTTTTCCCTTCAATCTCTTTGATTTTCTATTTTTTGGTAGCTCTTTAATGTTTATGGTTGTTTTATAAATGGGATCAAGGTCTTTTTATGCTAATCTAATAAAAAATAGAAAAATAGATTGTGTACAAATATGAAGATAAATTTAAGTCTAGTTAAATAAATATTTGCAATACAATCACTTAACATTTCAAAAAGATTATCACATAGTGAAATTTTGAAATTTTGTCTCCCATTGTTGTGTTGTTCATTGTCATTGGGCCTGAGCTTGTCGCAACGCTTTCCCACCCAGACATGATTTTGAATCCTTTGCTTCCTATCGGTTCAACCACCCCTATCGTAATTGTCTCTAGGCACGCTGCTAGGCTTCCCAAGCCTATACTGTAGTCTTCTATATATGCTGGGGCTATTCAATGCTCTTTTCCTACTACTATTGTGGGTGGTAAGAGCTATGCTCGAGATACTAAATCTACTTCCTCAAAGGTGAAAGCTCATCCCATTTCTTGTACCAAGGCTTCCCCTATTGTTGTTTGTGGTCCAAAAGTGGTAGATAATATTGATTTCTACCAACAATATTGTTAGGTTTGTAAATTTGCTATTTTTTGGCCATCCCTTCCAAATCTGCATTATTGGGTCTTAGAGTATTGGAAACTAGTTGTCTCGAGTAACATTAAGATCTTTCCTTGTGAAAAAGGTTTTTTCATTGCTTTTTTTTTTTAATATCTAAGGATGATCTAGAATTGATTTTGAGAAATTTGTGGTTGTGGGGGAATCTCCCCCTCTTAGTCAAACCCTAGACTGTCTCTTTAACCCTCTCACAGAACCACTTCGTGTGCATCCAATGTGGTTTCATCTTCCAAATCCTCCCCTTAATTTTTGGGAGAATTCTTTCTATGAGGCCATATCCAAGTCTACTAGCCATTTTTTAAAGGTCAGTGAGGCTACAGTTGAGGTGAGTTGATCTACTTGTGCCTACATTTTGGTCGACCTTGACATTTCCACATCCCTTTTGGGTGATGTGGATCTCATGTTCGGGGATATGTTATGGACCCAATTGCTAGATTTTGAAGGCCTCCCCTTTATATGTAGGCAATGCTTCTCTACTAGTCATCTGGCCCCTAACTGTTTTCTTTCATGACATAAGGGTGTTTCCACTTGGAGGAATGATGAGAACTTAACTATTTTGGCCACTGATGAATCTTCTTAGAATAATGTTATTCCCCTGGGTGTTGCTTCGACTTCCTCCATCCTGATGGATTCACTTCCTATTGCTGGATCTGACCCCTCTAGAGACACTATGTTTTATGTTGCTCCTAGTCCCTTTGACAACTTTAACTCTTCTCCATTTTCTATTTCTCCTAATATACTCCATCTTGTGGTTGTTATGTGTCAACATCATAAGTTCTATGTTCTTGTTCATGATGTTGATTTCCTCTCTTTGGGGTCTCACTTTCTTGCGTTGGGGATCCTGCAGATAATATTTCCTAGATAGTTGTTCGCCGACGAAGGAAGAATCACTTTGTAGTCTCTCACTCTTCTCCCAAAATTGTGCATGAGCCGCCTACTCATACTTGATATGGTTCACTAGTTGTGTTGCTAGTATGTTTTCAATGGTATGCTCTTGACCTTGTTGTTTTTTTCCTTTGATGCCTTTGCATTGTGGTTGTGTGAGGCGCAACACCCTTTTTTATTTCTTTTTATTAATAAAAACTGTTTAAAATTTTTTATATGAGCGTTTTAAGAAAACATATCAGTGAATCACTAGTATTGTTTCTTTGAGATAAGGATTCTACGTTTTTTCCCCTTTGTTAACATAGTAAAGGCTTCAACAATCTGATATCCAATTCATAAGGGTTAGTCAATTATCTATTATCTATGGTTTATAAAAAAATGATCTAAAGTTTCAGTAGCCATCATGTTCATAATTTTGAATTTTAATTAATATATAGATACAACAAAATGTGCATTTAGAATATTTGATAGGCAATACAACCTTTTGTAATCTCCAACATAGTTTCTCTTCTACCTATTAAAAATATAAACTATATTTTATCAATAGACATATTTGATGGAAGACAAATCTCTTTATACATGTACTTATTTAGGAATCTAGTGATCCATCTATTTGATATATAGAAATATTATTTTATTGCTTTCCAATTTTATTATTTTAATGCTTTCCAATTTTCTACATGGTATTATAACACTAAGGATTGTTATGCTTGTAAATTACATGTTAAGTGAATTTTAGTTTAAAGTTGAACAATATATTATGATTGGTGAAAGTTGCATATCAAATGAAGAATGCAAACTTAATAATTCATGGCCTCCAAAGATTCCAATGAAATTTGAGAGAATAATTAGATGTTGCAATAAAACAAATCGCTTTTCTAATTAATGTCACTTTAAAAATCCTTTTTTTTTTTAATTTTATATAAAATTAATAAAGCCACAGAAATTTTATATTGAAAATTAAAAGAGAGTACATAGTTCAGGTGATCCAACCAAAATGATCCACTAAAAAGAGAACAAAAGGCCTTGATATACAAAAGCATAAAAATCTCGAAGAGCAACCACTGCTCAAGCAGGAACACTTTGACTACCATTCAATTATACAATGATAGGATATAACATATAACTGAGATAAATGTGATTGTCGATATGGAAAAAATGCTTAAGACCATAGATAAACTTATACATGGAAACAAATTCACAAAATACCAAAATTGTGTGACTACTACGAGGATTAAAACTCCCAATTACTTGGGCTAGCTTATGGAGGGCATTGATTGAGAATGGAAACATGAAGAGACTGAAGAGGTGATGAAGCCCCACAACAGGATCTAGACCTACAGAGAGAGTATTTGAATCCACAAAGTTGATTGAGTGATAAAATTCATGCAAAGTGTCATCATAAGTGTTACAAATTACACCTACTTTGATCACAAATAGAAGCTCAACATAGAAATCATTAGAAATGAGATTTAATAAATCCAGAAAATACCAAATAAAAATTCACTTGACACAAGCACTATGCCATCCAAATCCCTATCAAGAATTGAGAGAGAAAAAATATATGAATGAATATAGACATTAGTGTTTGCCATGACCATATCACAGTCTAGTAACAAATCCATACAAATTGTAAGGAAATGATAAATCAATTTAGTGCCAAGAGTCAAAATTTCTCCACTTGCACTCTTTGGGATTTTGTTTTGCATGGTTGGGATTAGATTTTTATATGTTAAATGACTATAATAAAAATTTTTGGACTCCCACATTCATGCACATTTTGGAAATAGACAGTTTCAATCCATGTCATTATTCTACTAACTCATCACATGACCAATTCAACTTCTTGCATGGGTGGAATGTGGAAATACTACTCCAAATATATAATTAATATTTCAATATTTATTATTGTTAGTGTTAACAAGGTTATTATCAAACTATTTAAGACTAGGTTTGACCTTTTCACATTTAGTTTAAGTTTATTTAGGCTAGTTGAGTTAGTTGTCTCACCTCATGTGGTGTAGACATGTGTCCTCCCTATTTTTTATCTCTTTAGATTATGGAAATTAGGACATGGTAACAGAGCAAGTAGAAATAATTGTAAGCCTATAACATAGAGTTTGAAAGTTATTATCGTGGCTCATGTCCTATATGTGTTTTTTTACCCCCGAACCCTTTTCTGGGGTCTGTTCCAGCCAGGCACGTCGATCCAAACCACCTAGTTCACTCGGCCCACGCCGATACTCTTCGTGCGGACCCTATCGCTGAGTGCGCCGTCTTCTCTCCTGCTACTGATCGATCTCGTGTGCGCTGAGGTCTTAGGAAGGTGTCGCAGCTAAAAGACCAATGTCAGAGGGGATCAGAATGGGCATCATCTTTGCAGAGGGGATAGTCAGAGTCGGACAAATATCAATGTCGAAATTTGGATGTGGTCTCACCAAAGGATCAAAATACTAGACAAAGCCTAGCATTGCCTCTGTTGTTGCAGTTTCATAAAGGTCGTCTGGTTTGAAAATCAGCGCACAATAATTCGGTATTGAAGTTGTAAAATCTTGCCTAGTTTTTGGCCAAAGCCTGCGAATAGCAGGCATAAAAAATCGGCCTTGGGGTTTTGATTTGAAAGCCTTTTACAAGTGTTTTAATTAAACAGCCTGTGCCAACCGTATGTGTGTTCCACATAAAGGAAAAATTAGGAAATTATTGCATATACACTCATAATGGGAAATAAATATATAGTGGCTTGATCACTTTTACTTTTAAAAAAAAATTTTTGGGAGCCTTTAACATCACAATAGGGATCTTGTGATTATTACTTTATGTGAGTGTACCTTGGAGCATACCTTATACATCGCTACACACTTGGATCTCTGTTTGTCTACTTATTTCTCTTAAGCATTAAGGGTGGACTATAATGTATTAGTATGGTAATGCTTCGCTCAATGAAACATAATCTTCTTTTGGAAGGCATAAAATATACTTCTTTTTTAAAAAAAATTCAGTGGACTGGTTTGAGGCTCAAGTACTCCTCATCAAAAGTACTATCTGCAATATGAACTTCATAAAGTTTGATCAAATTTGTCTATGCTTGTTGAGTAGTGGACCATCATTTCACTCATGTTGTAAATCTTGATCCACATATCTTGAAGATTTGACAATTTTAGAAAACATGAGTCCATCCTTAGTGGAGTTTATAACTTCATTATGCTTTAGACAACTTCTTATCTTTTTTTTTTGAGGATAAATTTCTTTCCACTCGGCTTTCTATCTTTCTCCTTTTATGAGAGATTGCATCGTACATGGGTACCTAACATGACTATTATCCAGGACCCATTATCTTCTTTTTTTTTCACTTCTCCCTAAGTTGCACTTAAGGGGGGTGTTAGTGTTAACAAGGTTATTATCAAACTAGTTAAGACGAGGTTTGACCTTTTCACACTTAGTTTAAGTTCACTTAGGCTAGTTGAGTTAGATGTCTCACCTCATGTGGTGTAGACATGTGTCCTCCTTTGTGGAAACACCTTGTGTATGCACAATTGCCACTTGCTTTTACACTTGTCAAGAAAGCTACAAGTGTTGCATGCTTGGAGGGTTAGTTAGTGGTTGTATCCAACAATATCACCTCCTTCTCCTCACCTACATATGCAAGGATTTGTTCTCATAATCATTGAGCAATCTAACGTTAATACACTAGATTGACTTCGTTCATTTTTGCTTGTTTACTATCTCTTTAGATTCTGGAAATTATCACAATTATTTTGCATTCGATTTAAATTTATTTATACTAAATGGTCTTTTGAACACATTAAATTCTAAATTTTACAAATCATCAAATCAAAATTTTTGTGCCGATAAATAAAATATTGGTTAAAATAATTTAGACCCATTATTTAAAATCTTATGATAACATTAATACCATAAATTACCCAACCAAGTGAATAAACACAATTTGTTATGATTGAGGATGGATAAATCAAGTGTCGAAAGCCGACCTATAATTGAAAATCACAAAGAATGAGAAAAATCAAATAAATGAATTTTGGTGATGCAATATTTTTATACGTTCTTGTATCTATGTTATTTCTTTTTATTCACCTTTCTTTTAGAATTCTAATCATCTCTTCCTTTCTTCTCCCCTCCCCTCTTTCTTCCTATAATACAATTCATTCACTATAATATAAATCCAACCAAAGTTCACCTTCCCATTCTTCTTTGAATTATCCTGAACTTGTTCAAACAAATCAACATTGACAAAATTCACTTCATTGTAATATGAATCCAACCAAAGTTCATCCTCCCAATCTACTTTGAATTATCCTGAATTTGTGCAAGCAAACCAACATTAACAATGTCATAGAACTTAAAAAATTTCATTTTCTTTTCCATGCCTATTCCTTTTTCCATGTATATCAACAACAACTTGTTATGCTCATCCCTAACATCTTTTTGCACCACTTAATCTCTTCTCTACTACTATTTATTATCTCTTTTCTGTTTGTCACATAGTTCCAATATAGCCATGTCATTTATATGCAAATTACCATCATTAAACAAATCATAAAATGCATTTATTACCATCGTTACAATCTTTATTATAAGCATCATTATCATCTTTACCTTAGTTTTCTTTATGTAAATAATTTTAACAAATCTATTCATTTTAAATTAAATTTTTATGTTTAAATTGTAAGTATTTTATCAATATTAAAATGATATAGATAAAGGTAACCTTTTTTTTTGAATTTTTTTTAAAAGTCTTTTAAAAATAAACTAATAAATAGTCATGGATAGAAACATCCTCTAAAAAAATAAATTGTTTGTACATGTACTTTCTATTCTATTGTAAAACACATCTAAACATAATTAATTTGTATATAAGATTTATACTAAATTATAATTACTTATTGAACAAACAAAAAATATATTTATATATTTTTTTAAAATCAATTCAACAATCTATTAAACTATTTCAGAAGAATCTTCAGCAAAACTGCCACTAGCTTTTGACCCCGCGCGGCACCGGCAATCTACGACTGAATCGCAGACCCCAGACTACGCCTCCTTACCACAATCCAAACTTCAACACCTGCACACACAACTTGATGAGTACAACAACATAAACTTGCACAGCGGAATAATAACATAAAAGGGGAACACAGAACTTGGGGCAATGAAGTAGCTTTATTGATTAGCACAAATGGCCCCTGGCC
>MU224413.1:3606755-3622095 GCA_018584345.1 Thuja plicata
CTGGCCCGGTCTACATCAATCTCAACTCTATTGTTGATCACTACCCGAGCACTCCCCGAGCACTCTTTACAAGTTCCCACCCCTAGGCTGGTATCCACTCTTAGAACACTGGTGCACAACCTATGCAAATAAAAAGAAAATGGAAGAAAGGAAGGAAAGGACAGTGTGTCACCCAAAGAACAAGATTAAACTGTATTAGGATGGCCAAACTACACTCAAGTTCAGCCTATCATGTTCAATAATATTTGATTGATTACCTATCCCTCACGCATATGACTTTAGACCAAAAACGTTGTTAGGTCCATTTGTTTTTCAACTTGCGTAACAAATGGAGTATTCAACTCAAAACTATTTGGTAAGAAGACTAGGTGTGAGAGTGATGAGAAGAGAACTGATGTAATACTTTTTCATAGTATGTCTATAAAACACTCCATTCAACTCATTTCTCTATTACTAAAAGTCCATGAACGATGTTAAATCATTGAGTCACACCATGAATCTAGACAATTTCATTACGAGGTTGCTGATTAGGTTTCTAAATCCAAATGCATCTGATACATTAAAAATTCTTAAGACGAACTTAACGTTTTCTTCCTTAAGCTTTGGAATCATATTCTTAAATTCTAAACTCAAAACTGTTTGGTAAGAAGACCAAGTGTGAGAGTGATGAGAAGAGAAGTGATTTCATACTATTTCATAGCATGCCTGTAATACAATCCATTCAGCTCATTTCTCTATTACTAAAACTCCATGAACTGTTTAAATCACGCAGTCACACCATGAATTAATTAGACTAAATCTCATTACAAATTTGCTGATTAGTTTCCTAAATCCAAACTCAACTGATACGTTGAAAATTCTTAAATTCTGAAGATGAACTTAACGTTTTCTTCCTTGAGTTTTGGCATCATATTCTTAAATTCTAAAGATTTAGACATTATTGAAAATGGTTTTTGTGAAGATCTAATGTTACCCGATAGGAGAGGTACATGTACCGATCAAGTAGAGATGTGTGAAGTACTTGTCTCTAAGCACTATTTTGTTTTGCTAACTCTCCAATTACTTTCTTGATAACATTGTATTTCCACTTCTAATAGATTTCATAACACTTTATCATGCTCATATAAATCGCAGAACACAAGATCTAAAAATATGGAGTAGAAGTAAATTATGTAATAGAGTTATACACGCATATTCAGATAACACAATTAAGTCAGAAGCTTAAGAAGAGGGGAAAATTCTAGCAATAGTGAGCTTTTTGCTCCTCAATAAATAGCCACAGTTCAATAAAGATGGATACATAACTTTTAGGAAAAATGGGGGTTTAACAATAATTCAACACCTACAACATGCCTCTATACCTTGAAAACCTTTACTCATGCGCTTATAATAACAAATGAAGAATATAGAATGAATGTAAATCCAAGCACTAAAATGGAATATCAAATGTCAAAAAAATATATTTTGAAATTTGAAGAAATCTTTCAAAATTTAATCTTCTTTATAATGTGATGAAATTATTCTTTGCTTTAAATAGGCGATTTAAAAATTGTTTCGACAATTTTAAATTTATTTTGAAAAAAGATGAAACAATCTTTCAACATATTGATGGTTTTCAAATCTTTAGGATAATTAAAAATTTATCGTTTATAGAAACTAACAAATTTGTCAAACTTTTATTTTATTTTGTTATTTACACATTTGTTCCTAGCCATCTTTGTAAATCTTTGGACCATCACAAATATACTCACATAATAGTATAAACTTTAGATAGTTTAATCAAATTAACCAAACTCATACCTATAAGGATTCTAGGCATCTTATTGCTTGAAAGAGGTAACTTGGATGCTATAATCCAACAACTTGGACCTACTTTTGAGATCACAACTCTTTGTTAGGGAGGTTTTCATTCTCCAAAAAGTCAAAGGATAAACAAATAACGGAATTATTCCTCATATCATCCTTGACATACCATTTTACTTTATTTGACAATCGTTCTTTTTACCCCACTAGCCATGTTTCATGCTTGCCTCTTCTCATTATTGTCACCTTTTCTAGAAATATGTCATTGTACAATTCCCCTTGTCCACTAGGAGCCAAATCATCCCTGAAATATGACATGAACTCTTTTTCTTCATCTAACATTGGAGGTGTTAATAAATGAAGCTTGTCTAAATTTACTACCAAATACATTTTCATATAGGGAGGTACATCAAGTTGAAAATAATTCTTATCCACTTTCTCAATAATTTGAAAAGGATTATACTTGATAGGTTTTAGATTCCTAACTAGTATTTAGAGTCCCTCGTTACCTATACACCCACACTTGGTCACCAAATTCAAAGTTCTATTTGGCTTGTGACTTCTTGAAATTTTCTTGCATACAAAGGTGAACTTGGAAAAGCTTTTTTAATAAAGTGTCAAGTCTTATGGACATCTAGATCCCATTTTTATAACCCTTCTTCTCACTGTACCATAGACATATCAAGAGGACTAGTTTATAAATATTCATTATAACACACCTCATAAGGTGACAACTAGTATGTGAGTGGATAATCCTATTATAAGAATATTTTATGCATGCCATGTTTTCACCCAAAATCTTTGGAAACCTTTAGTTATACCCTTTTAGTAGTTATGCTAAATTTATATTTTTTGTTAGAGTAATCACTTATTAATTAAATCATGTTGATTTAATTAGTGAAG
This sequence comes from Thuja plicata, assembly GCA_018584345.1. Classification (NCBI taxonomy): domain Eukaryota; kingdom Viridiplantae; phylum Streptophyta; class Pinopsida; order Cupressales; family Cupressaceae; genus Thuja; species Thuja plicata. The sequence goes on from MU224413.1 coordinate 3,609,462, forward strand.
TTGTTCTATTATTCTTTAGTGCTTAAGCTTTCTCTTAGGTGCATTAATAATTAATTCTTTTATTAATTATTAATGTGCAACCTAGCTTTTACCTTTTAGGGTTTCGTTCACCTTTTTAAGGTTGAACTGTGTAATTATTGTCAAATAATTCAGAATACATTTTTGCTCTACTCTTTTGAAGTTTCTCTGAGCTTCTGAGTTCTTCAACTTTTTCCTTCTTTATGCTTTCTTCCTATAACAGATATTTTTCATGCAATTGTTCTTGGGCGTAATCGGATCAGTATTTCTCAGATCCTTCATGGTATCAAAACCCCTCTACTGCTGCCTATTCTAAGGTGTTTGAAGCGTGTTTTCAAAGGAGACAATCTCAGCTTTCTCAGGGTTTTTATCTTCAATTTGTGGGTGCAATTTTTTTTGAGCATTTTGGGCCCAAACAGACCTCGCCATCACGATCAAAAGGCCTGAGAAACTAAAATTTCATATAAAGTTTGTTCATTTTGGACACTGTTGCATTCTGAGGCAAAAATGAATTGCACATACAACCCTGTTTTGGGAACGCATTTCGAGGTCAAAAAATTCTAAAATTTTTAATTTTCAAATTTTGAAAAAATTTAGAAATACCCATATTTTTTGGGGGTTTTTATGTGACGCACCAGCCCCAATGGGTGTCGCACTGGCCCTTGGTGGCCGCACTGGCCTTGGGTGCCGCGCAGCCTCAAATTTTCTTTTAATGTTTTTTTAAAATAAAAAAACATTTCATTTTTTTTTGTAATTTTTGTCAAAAAAAATACATTTTATATTTTTTTAATATTCTTTTTTTTAGAAAACAAATATTTTTTATTTTTTTTCTATAAAAAAAAAACAATTTTGGTTTTCTGTGTTTTTTTTCCTTCAAAAAAATTCATTTGCTTTTTTGTGTAATTTTTTCTGCCATTTTGGTGGGAAATCTAGAGGTAGTCTATTTTGGAGGGTTTTTTGCCAGTTTAGCCGGCCTTCGCCATTTTTGGCTGAGTTTCTTCTGGATCTTTTGGTTGTGACCTACTGGTGGTTTTTTGCTCATAACTTGAGCAAACAGAGGCATTTTTTGCCAAATGAGATATCGACAGAAAGCTAGTTCTGAGACCTCTCTGATGTTTCTAGTTTGGTTATCTAATTTTTTCGTCTTGTAGAGATTTTTTCCTGTCAAATTCAAGGTTCCATTTTGCGCTCCGGTCACTATATCTCACTTCTTTGAACTCTTTTTTTGACTTCCACATGGCGTCGGAAAGCTACTTCCCTTCTCTTTCTTTTCTATGGGTATCACACCCAGTTTTTGCTCCTTGTATCTCTCTATTCAGTTTTTTGGTTTATGGCATTCTGGTGGATACCTTGGATGTTTCAGGTCCTGGGATCGTTTCTTTTTTTGAACATTGTATACATCTTTTTTTGTAGCTTGTTATCCAAATGCACTGAGATAAAGTGTCATCTGATGCATGCTTGAGATTCTATTATACTTGCCCTACATTATAAAGTGCCATGGGGGGTTTGATATTTTCTTTATTTGTCATCTACCTTTGTCAAGTGAGTGTCCCTTCCACGACATTAGCCTCATGTGTGTCAGCAACTGATCATCCTCGACACATACTTTATTTGTGCTTATACATTCTTCATCAAGCAGTGTTTCTTGGCAATGTATTTCAGTGTACCTATCCTACCTCTCCTTGCTCAACATTATGGGGATATATCCTGTTGGTTCTAATGCTTCCTTGGTTTGATGGAGTGATATATATATTCAGTATTTGTTCCTATGTACTAGGTGGATGCAGTGGCTGGGTACCTATGCATTTTGGTGAGATGGATCATTTACCATATGGACACTCTTCTTTCATTCATGTTTGGAGGAATTCTTCCATCTTTGATTGATCAGCTCTTCGGGCTTTGTTTACAGTCTTCTCTACGTGATCATGTTCTATTACAGTGGAGGTTCCAGCAGTTACTTTTTGATAGTGTTTGCAACTTCTTGCTTCAGAGGTGTTCTACATGTTCCTTCTTTGTTCCTATTTTCTTTGGCATTCTCTAGTTTGGAGGCTTCTTCAGTCCTTCTCTAGGCTTCATCTCTTTTTGGAGTAGGGTTTTTCCCATGTGGTTTTCTCTATTTCTCCTCTTTACAGAGATTTTTTGTACTTGGGTACCTGATCAGGCCTTGTTGCTGGGACCCATTTTTCCTGCTTTCATAGTTGTGCTAGGTTAGCTTACCTCCTGAGCTTCGCTTAAAGGGGGTGTTATATTAATCACTTATTAATTAAATCATGTTGATTTAATTAGTTAAGTCATTTTATTACTCTTTAGTGCTTAATTTTTCTCTTAGGTGCATTAATAATTAATTCTTTTATTAATTATTAATGTGTAACCTAGCTTTTACCTTTTAGGGTTTCGTTCACCTTTTTAAGGTTGAACTTTGTAATTATTGTCAAGTAATTCAGAATACATTTTATCTCTGCTCTTTTCAAGTTTCTCTGAGCTTCTGAGTTCTTCATCTTTTTCCTTTTTTATTATTTTTTTAAACAAAAGTGGGCTAGCCACTAAATATATTTATTAATAAAAACTGGTTCAAGAGCTCATTCGGGAAAGAACCAGAAAGAAAACCTAGAATCCTTGCTCAAATACAATAATTACATTCAAGAACAAATTCACCACCCAAATGCATTGATCCTTGTTTTTAGAATGTCGCTTCAAAAGTTTCATAATACCATAATAAGACCTACTGGCCGGTGTTGCTCATCGGTACTAGTAGTCAGTTAGCCCTGCTAGTCGATACTACATGGTGGTTGTGTCGGTCGGTCTGTCAGTGATGGATAGCCCTGTTAGTCAGGTTTTTTGGTCGGTGTCAGTTCTAGATGTCGTCGGTGTTGGTTCTATTCATTGTCTGTGTCGGTTCTAGTCATCATCGGTGTCAGAACCGGTCATCATCCGAGAACATTAGCACCAATATGGATACCTCAAGTCATGGTGCCCGCCCCATAAACAACCCAAAATGATATTCTTTTTTATCAGCTCAGGCCCTTTATGGTACCCATCCCATGTGGTCACTCCACATTCGAAGTATTTGCAACTCATAAATTGACAAAAATATGCCCAGGATCCAAAAATGGATTTACAAAAAGATATTGGCCGAATATATGTCAAAAAGGATTTAAAATATCTCTTTTACAACCCGCCTGTATGGCATTAATCCTCCATGGTAGCTGGATTTTCTTGCTGGCAAACCACAGTAGTTGGCCATGCGTGATCCATATTAGGAATTTTGGTAACCCAGTTGTTGAGGTCCTCCTCATGCTGATCATGAAGGGTACCCTGCAAAACAAAACCTGCATTTGGGTGTGTGCCTAAAACAAAGGGCAAATTAAGGTCTGGGACATGATTTGGGGACGCAATATATTCCAGGTTGGAAACTTGGGCCATCGTCAGATTAAGGATCTGTAATGAAACATTTGGAACCCTGAGGATGTCAAGCATGGCATAGACAATATGTTTAATATTTTCTTTAGTTTCTTTGCGCATGGCCCTGATTACAACCGACAAAGTGTTCTTCACAAGCCGGAAGCTCTATTTTTCTAGGGCTTTCTTAATGCTATCATATGTAGTCATACATTCATGGTTAAAGAGTAGTTGCAAATGGGAAAACAATCCACCAACAAGGGTAGGTCCAGACCATAAGCTGTATTTATGGATTGCTAACATCAGTCAATTACCTTTAATGTATTTCTGAAGAATAACCTTTTTTATGCTTTCTTCCTATAACAGTTATTTTGCATGTAGTTGTTCTTGGGCATAATCAGATCACTATTTCTCAGATCCTTCATTTTTAACTTCTATATGTGTTTGGAAGATGGAAAATAGTGAAATTATTCAAGTCAGTGTCCATTTTCCTATATTAGAATGCACCAAAGTTTTTCCCAAAAGTGAGTGTCTCTTGTTAGAGATAATTCCCATTGGAAGTTTACACTGAACCTATACATGATTAGAGATATAGTTACTTGCATCACTTGCCTTCAAGCTCTTCTTACATGTTATTTATGCGCACATCTTACCAAAAGACTTCACCATCCCAATAGACATTACTACCCATATATATACAAATTAGTGGATCACCCAAAAAAATCTTTATTTTGTATGGTACAATAGACATTAGTAATGACTGGTAATTCAACCTTTTCATTGCATGGCTTGTGAATGCTACAATACTTCCTATTAATAAATGTATATGTACATCCACCTACATGTAGGGACAATAAACAAAGGATTTAAGACTTATTAATATTTTTTTACAAAAAAACAAATTATAACTCAAGTTATGAATCTTATACATGAATAGAAAACTGATTTCTTACAGAAATCATTACCTAAATACTTTGTAGAAACGGCCATGTTAAATGAAATAATCTTCGTTTGACTCAAAATCAGTCGCTTATCCTTTTGTTCTAATAGCATATATTGCTAAAATCCTTAGATCATATTCATAATCCTCTACTTGACCTCTCTAGTAAAAGGCTTAGTTAAAGTAAGATGACTAATTGTTGAAATAAGAGGTCATCTTGACAATATATTAACTATCTTATTAGTCACATCTTATTTATCTTTTATCAACAAATAAAACTATTGTAGGAATACCAACCACTTGCATTGATGAAGATTTTGAAGTTTTTTAATTCCTACAAGTATTGCAGTGATGGAAATCTATATGCACTAAGTTATTTCTTTACCCATGAGATAATGATTCTATTTTTTCATTCCAATTTCAAGATAAAACCTTAATTTTTTATACAAATTGAGTTACATTTCTACAATAGCTAGATTCCTATCATTTGTTTTGTATTCTTGGTAGATTCCTATTATTTATGTTATAGACGAGTCTTTATTTTTTATTCTAAGAAAAGTCACTTTTTCGTTTTCTAAAATTTCTTCCATGCCTATTTTTTATTACATTTTATTCATAAGCAATTTTAGTTTTATTTTCCATGTATATTAATAAATATTTGATAGATGCTACTCATCGAATTATTTTCTTCTATACTTGCAATTTCTAGATGAAGCACTTGATATGAGGAGAGAGCATATAATGCACATCCTTATTTTCTTCTTTTCTTTTCTTAGTATTTGAATATTTAGTTTCATTTAAGTTTTAGCAAATTCTACTTTGCAATGTATTTTTAAAGTAGTTCACAGAAAATTCAATTTGAAAATAAAATATAATGTTAAAAATATTTATCTTACACTTAATTCTTTTGTTTTGTTTGAGGCCTTTTTTACAAGAATACTCTAATCAATAACCAACATGTAAAATGTTGTGTACAAATTGACAAATAACTTTATCCTAGCTTAATTCTATCTTCACATATACATATAAACTTTCTCATTTCTCATTTTACAAATCTCATCATTTAAGATCAAATATGTCAATGTGGAATTGACCCTTGAGAGAGTGAGTAGGAAATGTCTGGGTTTTCTCCAAGCGATGGGCCCAGTTTAACACCAGCCAGTTTCAACTTTCAATGATACAAACATTCATCAGGTTAATCCAAGAGCAAAGAAATGTATTTTATAATTTGATCACAGTCTAAACCTGGGACTACTTTTAAATGATAACTCATTACATTTTTTGAAGTCATTGGCCCCAAACGTGATTTGACTGAGTTTTTAAAGTATTATACATTTTTTCTTCCAATGATGACGGCTGAACAGTATATACTTTGCCTTGCACTGCATGCTACTTTGCATAAAATACAAACCCTAAATTCAATGAAACTGAGCGAAGTGTTATGATCTAATTTCTGGGCTCTTTTAGTCTTAAGCAAGAGAAGAGAAGAGATTGGGTATATCATTTCATGGGTGGGTGTAATTTCGTAAAGAGCTGCTTCATGTTCAAAGCACTCTCTGCAAAGGACGTGCACCCTGAAAATTCATCTTGTGATTCACAAGAAGAAGAGCATGGCTATAGGAAGAAGATGTAAAAAACAAGTGGGCGATATGAAGAAGAAGATGTAAAAAACAAGTGGTGCTATAATTGCTGTACCATACTTCCCTCTTAGATCCAAGCTCCCTAGTCTCTAATCACGCCTCTAGTCTACTCTATATAGATCTTGCAGTTGTGGGAGTTAAATTTCAAATGTAATTGATATGTTTTAAAGCTAGTAAGAAGTGTTTTTAGTTTCATGTATGATTATTGGGATGGAACTGCTTTGCCTTTAGAAATCTCCGCATATAGCTTAGCAATAGTTATATGATTTCTGGATCTAAAATAAGTAAATTTTTAATTTATATATTTATTATTTCAGTTGCTGGTTAGATCACAATCAGTAACTTGTTGTGATAAACCATCACAAAATACCACAATCAAAAAGAGATATTACATGAGCTATTTGATTTGTTGTTGATAAATTACATCTGGTTGCTATTGATTAATGTGTACTTAAAGGTTTAATTTATAATATTGTTAATTAATTTATTAGATCCAATCTCTCTCATCTGTAGTCTCATCTCTAGTTTACTCTATATAGATCTGGCAGTTGTGAGAGTTTACACAACAACTGAATCATTTCTGGATATTTCTTGCTGAAGAGCCCCTATGTAGGTTATATATTTTAAAGCTAGTAAGAAGTGTTTTTGGTTTAATGTAAGATATATTTTATACCCTTTTTTTAGGGAAATTAATTTTGGTAGGTGAATTTGAATTTTGATGTTGTGAGAGGGAATTCTTGGACAGCCAGAAGTTGTTTGAACAATCTTTCCCATAGTTGTTCGATAACTCATTTTGCTCGACGCCAATTGGTGGGTCCTGACAGTTGTTTTGTCTTCGAATAACATGGAGCCTCAACTTATGATATATCTCTTGCTCGATGACTATTTTTATTTGACGAAAGGGAGTCATAGGGTGTTGCTACATTGCAAGGAGTTAGGGTTGTCTCCAGCTCGCGACAGTTAAAGGACTTAAAATATTTAGTAGAGAGTTAGTAATTGAGATATTAATGGACTATCTCCAGGTCGCGAGATGTTTTAGAGAACCATTATTTAGGCTGAGAGCTAGCTATTGGGCACTACGTGTCCAAGTGTTTTTTCGTGACCGTCCAAAAGAAGAAATGAGATGCTGCCACGGGTTTGATGTTGACGACCTGCGAATAATGATATTCTATTGGCTAATTTGTGGGTCCAACTGCTACATCATAAAAAATATCAGGTTGAGGGATTGTGAACACCTGATGCACCAGCATGGGTAAGGATCAAAGGTCAAAATTAAAATCAGTTTTAAAAGAAATGGCTGGATCAATTTCTTGTCACCTATGCGCGAAGTAACAACTAAACTGAGTATAGCTCTCTTGACACACTATTGGATATGTATATGGTTGTTGACTCATCTCTGAGGATATAATTTCCATTAATGGTGCACGATATAGTTGCAAAACTGTAGATAGATCAAATTAATTTATGAGTTTGCATTAATGTAGCCAAGACGTGCTGATGAGGTTTACCAAAAAGAATTTGCAGAGATTGGTACATCATGATAAGATCAAGCCACCATCCAGAGAAGAATTCAGAGTAAAGGCATGGATTATTTTAATCTTTTACAATGGAAATTTTTAGGTGATGACATATGATGGACAAGATGAGTGGTTTTCAAGATGTATCTATAGCGAAAGCATTACTAAGGAATTCATTGTGAGTCAAGATACAGCAGGGTGGTAGCTCCATTGTTATAAAAGAACATAGACCCATAACTTTGAGGTAGTTGGGACTTAAGACAGAAGTGATGGATGACTAGTATGGTGTGAATTTGCATTGGTTGGTCCTCCCTTGTTTCTATAAAGGGATTTTCAAGACCAGTACTAAGGGTTCCAAATTTCTATTCCTGAATTATCTGTGTAGGATAGTTTCCAGTAGCAAGTTTCTAGATGATTTTTTAAAATTTATAATACATTTAGAGAGAAAATTTTGAGGGATTATGTGTCTTATTCTCGCAAGTTTTGAGTTTATAAGTTGTAAATGAATGTATGACTTAAGATAGCAATTGGAGAACAAGCTAATACAATTTATGATTCATTTGTCTCCTAGGAATGAGTGTTATGTTTTTGAAAGGAGATAAATCAAAGACTTCTTTCCATATTGTGCATTGTTATGATGTATGTGAGTTTATTTCATGCTTTGATCTTATGGTCAACTAAGTGCTTGAACTAATTTACATATTCATGTGGTTTATGCAAGGATATTTATAAGAAGTGCGGGTTAGGGTTGTAGTTAAGGAATATTATAAGACAATATTTTTTTGGATCTGAAAGCTATTTAGTGTAATTCTATCATACTGAAGTTTTTGTGCTTATGACTCTAATACCTAGTGGAATTAGGCACTAATCTATGTTGTGGTGTCTTACTAAGTCATGCACTATTTAAAATCACCTAACCTTGTTATAAATTTAATTAAATCACTATAAATCATTATATTTTATGTTGTATTATACTAATACCCATCTCATGCTCCAATTTAGTTAAGGATCACTGAAGATTTACCCAATCTGCAGCAGTCTCCTAATTCTGTTGAGTTTATGTGCGATTTTTTCTAGTTTTTATTCATTTCAGAAGTTGGGTACAAAGGTTGTGAGTGGATTGAGGGAATCCCCCCCCTTGGGTCTTGTAGAACCCTAAGTGAAGAAGGATAGTTTAGTATCCCTTTCAGTTGGTCCAGTCCTCTTAGGAAGTTTAACAATTAGAGTTGGCTTCTCTATAGAATTTGGCAAGGAGTGTAATGGTGGCTCTTAGTAGCATAAAACCCATTTTTTGGAACTAACAAGATTGCAACTCTAGTGGAGACTAATTGCAAAATTATGGTCAGGACTCAGTATTGTTTTCCATTATGAAGTTGAATAGAATTTTCATTTTTTTTCTATGATTTGAAGGTTGATCTCGTGGTGTTTTTATTTCTTGTCTATAACTTCCATATTAAGGTTGGTATTCAAGGATTATTTGTGAGAGGGAATTTTCAGTTAGTTTTAAAATTGCATAAATCCTATGAAGATTATGAAATCTTTTATAAATATTAGTTTTCCCAAGTAATTGGGTTGCAACTCTAAGATCTCTACACCAGTGCATGTATATTTTAATATTTCTGACAAGATTTGGAGGAGTATCTCATTATGAGTAAAGCAAGGAATAATAGAGCTTTTTTGAAGCATCATCCAGAAGAGAAATGGGAGGGTGAGCTTCTTGTTGCTCCAAGAAGAAGTTGGATGAAAGGAAATGAATAAATTAGTAATGCTCCCACATCATGGAAACCTAAGAGTAAAAATGAAAGTAAGTCTCCTATGAAACATGATCCTGAAAGTTCAGCAACATCTTCGAAATTTTTTGAATCAGATAGTATGGGATTTTTTGATGCATTATTTATAACATCTATTCAAGAGGAAATATTGCATCATAATAAGGAAGTAACTCAATTTCAGTATTCTAATAAGAAAAGATGCTAGCGTAGAAGTAAAAGTAACCAAAGCATAGTTGGTGTACCTCCTCTTTTTCATTTTATAGAAGAGTGTCCTTATGTAGTTGTTTAGGAACAAGAAAATGTAGATCAGATTGATCTTGGTAATACTTCTGGATCTAAGATAATATTGCAAGGCCTAGAGAATGTCTTTAGAGACATAGATAACCATAGAAAGAGGATCCAAGAAAAAATTGAGTTGAGAAAGAAAAGGGAAAGGGATAGGGAGTCTGAGGTTATGAATTATGTGATAGAAAGGCATACCCTGATAAGAAAGTTGATTTCCCTTAAAGAAATGAGCTATGAAGAACCTAAACTGGTTGAGGAGGGTCCTCTTGTGGAAGAAGTCCTCTCAAAAGTTGAAAAGCCTAAGACCCAAATAAATTATCAACCAAAACAAACCATTAAGCCTTTTTTAGATTAAGGTAAAAAAAATGTGTTCGGGATACATATCAATGAACAAAAATATCAAGGTCACATTCCATAGGGATTATCCCAAGTTGATATTGAGTTGGAGAGGGAAAGGAAAGAAAGTGAAGTTCTTGCCAAAGAATTAGAAAGGGCTGAGATGGAATCTTCAATGGTAGAAATGAGAAAGGAAATTGGTTTTCTAAAGCAGTTTGAAAACATTAACCCTTCTGCAAGTGTAGGCCCATCTAGTTTTTGGGGTTTATCCAGTTCAGCCCCTCAAGTACAATAGAATGTCATTGATAAAACCATTCCATTGATCCAAAGTGTTCAAGGTGGTGGTATTGTAGCTGTTACCCAAATTTTCCCATCCTATGCATTGTTGGCCATCCTCTATTTTTTCCCGCCCAAAATGGCTAGGCCCCTTTTTAAATCTTTCTTTTATGTCATATCTTTGAGTTGCGCGACTGCGCGACGAGCTGCCAATCGCAGTCATCGCGCAATCGCGATCTATTCTTGCCCAAGTCTGATCCGTTCCCGACTGAGCGACGAGCTGAAGAAATGAGTTATCGCACAGTCACGAGTTGTTTCTAAGTTGTCATGTAGGAGCTCGCGAGTGCGCGACGAGCAGAAAAGAGGAGCTCATCGCTCAATCGCTACAGTTCTCACATAAAAAGAAAAGAGGCTGCGGGTGTGCGACGAACTGAAGAGTAATGTCGTCGCGTACTCGCCGAGCAGAAGAGATAAACAAAATGTTGCTCGCTAGTGCACGATTAAGCAGAAAGAAGGCCTTGTCGTTCACTCGCTGAGCAATTCACACAAAGGAGGATATGTCTGCGGGACTGCGATGAGCTACAGAGAAGGTGTCATCGCGAAGTCGCTAAGCAATAAAGAAAAGGAAGGGGTTTCTCGCGACTGCGCGACCAAAGAAAAGAAGAGCTCGTCGCTCAATCGCCGATGTTTCTAGGATATCAGAGATCAGCTTGCGACTGAGCGATTGACAAAAGAAAAGGCCTCGTCGCACAGTCGTCGAGCAATCAAATGAAAGAAGAATGGCTCGCGAGTGCGCGACCAAATGAAGAGCAGATGATGTCGCCCAGTCGCCGAGCAGTTTAAATAAAGCAAAATGTTTCTCACGACTGCGCGACCAATAAAAGATGGCTGCTCATCGCTTGATCTTGTAAAAAATTCAACAGTCAACGAGATGTCTCCCGACTTCGTGGCTGCCTTTGGTCGCGTTGTCGCTAGAACCATGATGATGACTCAGCTTCCCCAGTGTACAACAGATGAACCACTGGCTGTGTGATAGGTGGCATATGGCAGGTGGATGTGGGTCCTCAGTTGGGTGGTCGCCAGATAGGGGAGATGGGTCATGCGACTTCGAGACTAAGTTTTCTTTCCCTTCAGTCGCAGGATCGCGAGATGATTTAAGGGCAACCTTAGTTTTTAAGCGATTAAATGCCAGCCGTCCGATGCAAAGCACAGAAGATCCAACGATGGTCGCGTGGTCGGGTGATAAAAGTGCCCTACGAGAAAAGTACTCCCGACTTAGCGATTAGTCCTTAGTCGGGATGTCGCTAGGAAAAGTTAAAGGCACATGGTGACTGATAAGAGGGATTCCCCAACTTGGCGACTAGGTTTTGTCGCATGGTCTCGAGACGGAGAGATAGCATCTGGCGATCAGGCGACAAGCCGTGACGGTTTAGGGTGACAGTAAAGCACTGGGTCGCTAGAAGAATGATGAGTTAAGTAAAGTGCTTCGCGACTTCGAGATTTCACAGTCGCCTTGTCACTAGATTTTTGACTCGAGTTAAGCAGAGGTTAAAGGTGCTTTATCGCCAGGTCATGAGATTTAACTATGGTTAAGGTCTGATGCTCGCGACAAAGAGACCAACGGTCAGTCGCGTGGTCGCGGGACTTTGAATTTGAATGTTTGGCGGCAGATTTGGCACTGTGAGCGCTCGTCAGCCATGGTTTCTCCGTGCTCGTGTTCCAGAATCGATCAGAGAGGTTTCAATTGCAGAAGGCCATGCACAGAGAGTCTGTTGATCCTTGGAATAGATTTGTTTGACGTCGGTGGAGAAATAGAAGATTTAGAGACGTGGAAGGGAGATACAGAGTCCAATCACGAAGTTATTGCTCTCGGGTGCAGTTGGCAAAAGGACATGGTCATGATCGATGGCTCATTGATGAGAATTTAAGCGGCGGCCGTCAAGGGTCACTTCCCGTCCTGGGGGACTATGATCAGCTGGTGAGCATTCATGACAGGGACTTAGTTGCAGAATATAGCTCATGGATTCAGTTTGCGTGTCTACGGGCATGATCCAGTACAGGGATGGGCGCAAGTTAGAAAATCTGATCTAATTGATTCACTTGGTGCACATTTATGGCCAGATTAGATTTTGTCTTAGGGTCAATTAGTACATTGTAAATCTATAACCCTAGTTAGGTTTTCTGAGACTCTTGCCTGCGTGCATGGGAGTATAACGAGTTTTTTGAGAGCCTTAGTGCTCAGATTTTGGCATTTTGTAAAGAGAATTTGTTCTCTCTTGGAGTTATCTGAGGCATTCTTTCTGCCCTCTAGCTTTTACATTCTATAATCTTCTCATTGATCATGCAAGCTGTTGGAAGTACTTTGTGATAATCTTTCATATCCCTATGCTTCCTGGTTTGTATTATCTCTTATTGGATCAAAATTTATGAATGTGATTAATGGATTTGGGG
>MU224413.1:3622145-3678007 GCA_018584345.1 Thuja plicata
GATACAAAACTTTTAGGCAAAATCAGGTTTAACAATAATTTAACACCTACAACATGCCTCTATACCCTGAAAACCTTTACTCATGTGCTTATAATAACAAATGAAGAATATAGAATGAATGTAAATCCAAGCACTAAAATGGAATATCAAATGTATAAAAAATATATTTTGAAATTTGAAAAAATCTTTCAAAATTTAGTCTTCTTTATAATGTGATGAAGCTATTCTTTGTTTTAAATAGGCGATTTAAAATTTTTTTGACAATTTAAAATTTATTTTGAAAAAGATGAAACAATCTTCAACTTATTGATGGTTTTCAAATTTTTAGGATAATTTCAAATAAATCGTTTATAGAAACTTACAAATTTGTCAAAATTTTATTTTATTTTGTTATTTACACATTTGTTCCTAGCCATCTTTGTAAATCTTTGGACCATCTCAAATATACCCGCATAATAGTATAAAGTTTAGATAGTTTAATCAAATTAACCAAACTCATACCTATAAGGATTCTAGGCATCTTATTGCTCGAAAGAGGTAACTTGGATGCTATGATCCAACAACTTGGACCTACTTTTGAGATCACAACTATTTGTTAGGGAGGTTTCCATTCTCCAAAATGTCAAAGGATAAACAATAAGGGAATTATTCCTTATATCATCCTTAACATACCATTTTACTTTATTTGACAATCATCCTTTTTACCCCACTAGCCATGTTTCATGCTTGCCTCTTCTCATTATTGTCACCTTTTCTAGAAATATGTTACTGTACAATTCCCCTTGTCCATTATGAGTCAAATCATCCATGAAATATGACATCAACTCTTTTTATTCATCTAACAGTGGAGGTGTTAATAAATGAAGCTTTTCTAAATTTACAACCAAATACATTTTCATATAGGGAGGTACATCAAGTTGAAAATAATTCTTATCCACTTTCTCAATAATTTGAAAAGGATTATACTTGATAGGTTTTAGATTCCTAACTAGTATTTAGAGTCCCTCTTTACCTATACATCCACACTTGGTCACCAAATTCAAAGTTGTATTTGGCTTGTGACTTCTTGAAATTTTCTTGCATACAAAGGTGAACTTGGAAAAGCTTATTTAATAAAGGGTCAAGTCTTATGGACATCTAGATCCCATTTTTATAACCCTTCTGCTTACTATGCCATAGACACATCAAGAGGACTAGTTTATAAATATCCATTACAACACACCTCAGAAGGTGACAACTAGTATATGAGTGGATAATCCTATTACAAGAATGTTGTATGCATGCCATGTTTTCACCCAAACTCTTTAAATAAAATTTTAGTTATACCCTTTTAGTAGTTATGCTGAATTTATATTTTTAACTTCTATATGTGTTTGGAAGATGAAAAATAGTGAAATGCTTCAAGTCAATGTCCATTTTCCTATATTAGCATGCACCAAAATTTTCCCCAAAAGTGAGTGTCTCTTGTTAGAGATAATTCTCATTGGAAGTTCACACTGAACCTATACATGATTAGAGATATAGTTACTTGCATCACTTCCCTTCAAGTTCTTCTTACATGTTATTTACGCACACATCTTACCCAAACACTTCACCATCCTAATAGATAGTCCTACCCACATATATACAAATTAGTAGACAACCCAACAAAATCTTGATTTCATATGGTATAGTAGACATTAGTAATGGCTGGTAACTCAACCTTTTCGTTGCATGACTTGTGAATGCTACAATACTTCCTAATAATAAAAGTATACGTACATCCACCTACATGTAGGTACAATAAACAAAGGATTTAAGACTTATTAATTTTTTTTTACAGCAAAACAAATTACAACTCAAGTTATGAATCTTATACATGAATATAAAACTGATTTCTTGCAGAAATCATTAGCTAGATACTTTGTAGAAAAGGCCATGTTAAATTAAATAATCTTCGCTTGACTCAAAATCAGCCACTTCTCCTTTTGGTCTAAAGGCATATATTTCCAAAATCCTTAGATCATATTCATAATCTTCTACTTGACCTCTCTAGTAAAAGGCTTAATTAAAGTAAGATGACTAATTGTTGAAATAAAAGGTCATCTTGATAAGATATTAACTGTCTTATTAGTCACATATCATTTATCTTTTATCAACAAATAAAACTATTTTAGGAATCCCAACCACTTGCATTGATGAAGATTTTGAAGTTTTTTATTCCTACAGGTGTTGCAGTGATGAAAATCTATATGCACTAAGTTTTTCTTTTTTTTTAAAACAAAAGTGGACATGCCACTGTATATATTTATTAATTTTAACTGATTTGATGACTCATCTGTGAAATAATAAGTGAAGAAAACCCAAAAACCTAGTCGATTACAAGTATATAAGAAGAACAAAAAAATACAAATATAGCTACTTTCAAGTACGAAAGTGATAACCACTAAGATACATTTCAACTTTGGAGATAATTTAGATTTTCAAAAATTTCCATTGTAATTTTTTATTTTTTATTTTTGATCGGTAAAAGGTCGTAGCCAGAATTTTTATTAATATATAAATTGAAAATTACAAAGTCTCCATTCACTGTGGGCACTGGTAGGAAAGAATGTAGAAGAAAACCTCCAGTCTAGCCTGAGACCGAGGTCGAGATCATTATAATTACATTTACTTATGAAGGCATTCTCGCATTTATAGAAAAATGGATCTATCCATTTTTTGTTTTGTAGAATATATGTCTACATTCTATTACAATTTACATCCTTAGTTATCTAGATACTTTATTGAAGCATGTGTCCTCTGATCATACCAGTTATGACCTTCGATTCAAGTCTTTACTAATCCATATTTTAAGCTATCCTTATAGGAAGCTCCTTTATCCATATATGTTCTTGCATATAATATCTATAGACAAAATACTACCAAATCGCATATGTTAGAATTCAAAAATTTCCTTTACCCCTTTTTACAAAACTTCTCTACTACTTCTAAGGTATAAGGTTAGTCCATATCCATAAGTTCATTCTAAATACCAGTGTTGCATTCTATTATTCTTCATATTGATAATTTTAAAAATATATCTTTATCCCTAGATACATACCTCATTTCTTTGAACATAACTATTAACTAGTTATGAATCCCATTAATTTATGTCTATTTATGAATATACCCAATTTTATATATATATATATATATATATATACACTTGTATATTCTTTTATCTTAGAATTTTAATCCTTGTTTCAGTTCTTCAAATTTTGAGACTTTAGTCGGCATATACCTTTCCAAGGGAAGGTTAATCATCATATCTTATTAATTTTCCTTCTACAATATCCCTGAATATTAAGAGTCTGCACTCTGAAATTCGTAAGTGCTTATATATCCCAATAACAAAATACATCCTTATAAAAGTTGAATAATTTCATTTCTAACTTGGAACAAAAAGATATTAAGAAATTAAAAAGGAATATTATCTATTTGTCCTATACATATTCTTTGTGATTACTGAAAAAGGAATATTATCTATATTGTTTGAGTTATTTCTTCCTTAATTACCTAGCGCCATTCGCTGTAATTAGCCTATAATCATATCTATGTATTACTACTGCACATTTGGTCTTATCAGTCTTTTGTATTTTTCAAACTTGTTGTGTACCTTTTGGATGTGTCTATTTGTACCTATGCACCTATCCATAAAATTTTGTTATATTGTATTATGTTTCTTCCATTTTCCTATTCTTTTCCTCAATTGTACAATTTAACACTAGGATACCTACATATTTATATCCATTCCTGAATGAGTTTATTTGAATCTTTGTGGGAAAACAATATCAATGTATTCTGGAAATAAATGCATGTTTCCAAATACACACACACACACACACACATATGTATATGTATATGTATATGTATATGTATGTATGTATGTATGTATGTATATATATATATATATATATATATCCCTTATATACATTTTATTTTTAATATATGTCCTTTCTAGCATCTAGTTATCAAATAAAAGAAATTCCAGCATATAATGTTCACATTGATATTATGACATAACAATTCACAGTAGCCTTATCACCTGTTCATCTTACTAAACATCTATTTAGGATATAGGTCTTGAATCTATACTATCAATACCTATGGTATTATACCTTAAAATGAGCTTAATTAAAAGTATTACCAGTCTCATAGCTTTTCTATCTGCTTCCTAAAACCAAATTTGCTGTCTGTGATGATTCATACTTCTCATTTGATGATCAAGATTTCATCATCCATTCCCTCCTCATACCGATTTCAAGATTTTGCACATGGAGTTCGGCTCAACCATCTATTTTTAATGAAGATTGGAGGGTTGTTATGCAATTTCCCGTTATTGAGCTTCTCGACCAATGTTGGGACACTAAAGCCCTTCGCTTCAAAATACTGCTGGAGCTAGTTGCGCTCTATTTCAGTCCAGACATGTTGCCATACTACTAAAAAGTGGAGATTTCTTTTAACCTCCTACCAATTATTATCAAAGGTTGCCAAATCCTTAAACACCAAGCATGGTCTACGACTTACCCTACCGTCATGTTCAAGAGTCCCTATGGTTGCTGTCATATAATCCTTGGGATATGGAACCATTTGTCTAAAATTTATACTACTTACTACTACCTCCAAACCCCCCAAGATTTTACCTATAAAGATCTTCCTACTTAATTCTATGGTTTCCTCCTTGGTATACCCAATTCTTAACATACATGAAATAAAAGCCCCTACAACGTCTCCATTAGTACGTAGTGTAAAACTATTGTCATAATTTGCATCACCTCTCACCCGTTTGATAGCCCTTCTTGCCAATTCATCGATGGGTTTAAGGATTTTGTTCCACCGCTTTGGCATTATTTTACCGAAAAACACCATGTCTCGAGTCTATTTGATATGAAATGCCCGCACATTGGTATACATCTCTATAAAACATGAGTGATTAGTCTATACCTTTTAAAGAGAAATTCACAAAAGTAACACAATATTATACATCTTACCTTCGATCTCCTGATTATGTTAGTACAAATGAAGTCTACCCTATTCCCTTTATAGACTCATTGTGATTTCAACAAAAATTATGCTAAATTTAATTCTCCATAACTCAATATTTCCATTACTTCTATTTATTGCACAATAATTACTATTTAGCTATCATAATAATTGTGATCTCATGATGATCGGATATGTGAGAGTAATTAACTCCCTTATTTAATGATTCTTTCATATATTCTCTTGCAAAATTTACTCTTTGTATGCTTTTTATATGTATTAACCATAGTTTTCGAAGGTGTCATGATTACTACCTTAATAATTAATCCTTTATCATCATTATTACTATTTATTTATTATCATCTATTGTTTTTGCTTCGCTCATTCCAAGAGTCCATGCTTATATATGAGCTAATTCAATTGTCATTCATAGTGAGAAAATAAAAACCCATTTATAACTTCCCGCCTATATGAAAATACAAGCATATATGAATATCTAGTATTGTCTCATATTAACACATACATATGTCCTATATATTTGTTAAAGGATAAATGATTATTTATTTTCCCATTATAAATGCAATTCTTTTTAATTGCTAGAATTCGAGTATAGTAGGATTATTCAAAAAATTATTATTCATTCTTCTTCATACATTTCATGAAAATGGATAACCAGTCCCACTTCATCCTCTATCACAAATTTATCAAACCAATCTAGTTCTCTGGTGATTCTAATATGCATATAGGTAAACAAAAAACCTAAATTCCTTCTTATGGCCTACAGCTCTACAGTATACCTATTTCTTTCCTCAACCATCATTATGGGAAAAGATGGAGTGTTTCTCTCAACTCCTCTATAATGTTGATAATCCCTTGGTTTAGGAATTGTTAAATCGTCTAGATAATACTTGCAATTACCTTACCAAGGTCAACAAGATATTTTATTTTAAAAACTTTCCCACACAACCTCCCAATATCCCGAATATCAGGATCTACATGTAGAGCTGAAGCAATAAACATCGCTGGGATGTCTGAGTTAACCCTATGACTATTATCATTTTTAATGTATTCACTCCCCAAAATAATATAAATAGCCCTAACAGTTATATTGTAAGTAACAAGCATCATCTTTTTAATCCTTTTAAGAGTAATCTTTCCATCGAAGGACAACTGAGATTTAGTACACCTTAGTTTTATTGTTGTAGCCATTTAATCTTCTTTCCCGCTGTCCTTATCTCATATTGATACCTAGTTTCCTTATATAACCCTACTTAAGATTATCCCTCGTTATTGCTAATATATAAATGAAATGATTGGTCTTCTACATCTTCGTCGATTCCTATCCATCACTCTTATTTATATCTTATGTTGTTTACTCGTAATCCTAACTATAAGACAAAACCTCCCCTTAATTCTCCATTGCCTTAATAATTATATTTTTTGTTTTTTATTAATGATTCTACTATTCTTGTCAATAAGGGTTTCCTTTCCCTATTAGATACAGATTCCTCTATTCTTTCTTTCTCTCATATGTTATGCCTTACTTCTTGGTTTGTTCCCACTATTATTTCTTTATTCCTACCCTCTGCCCCTCTATTGGCTAGAATATCAGATGTTTGGTTACCCTCTCTGTAACTATGATTAATAGTATATTGTTTGATTAATGTTAATATGTTTAAACCTCTCTTAATTAACCCATTAAGTTTCCAATTTTGTGTACTTCCCATTCTGATGGAATTAATAATCAATGATGAATCCCCTTCTATCTCTATTTTATCTAGATTCAGTCTTTTGCACATCAATAACCCTTCTGTTAGGGAATTACCTTCAGCCTCATTATTTGTTGCCAATCCTAAGAAATTTTTTTTGGAGGCAATCAATTTCCCAGACTCATCATGAATGAAACATCTCACTCCTACTTTTCCTGGGTTTCCTTTAGAGGCCCCATCAAAGTTTAATTTGAACCAACCTTCTATGGGGGTTTACAAATGCAATTACACCACAAAGCTTCCTTATCTACATTATTTTGGCCTATAAAGGGAGGAATATTTAATCCATACCATAGTTTTCAAATTTTTTCATCGTAGTGGGAAAAAATCATATCTCTCCTTCCTATCATATTGCAATTGTTCACTACATCTAATATACTCATTTAAATTTTATTTAACAGTTGGTCTATGTCTATTTTATTATCTTTAAATATCCTTCTATTTCTCTCCTTCCGTAATCCCCATATTATTATGGAAGGCACTATATTCCATATATTCACATACAATCCAGAGTCCATTCTCCTTGGCCATGATGTGAGGATATCCACTAAATTGTTGGCGAATATAGTTTTCCATCTTATCTTATTGGCCAACCATGTCCAACACTTGTACGAATAATCACACTTCCTTAAAATAGGATTTATAGACTCACACTCTCTCTCACAGAAAACACATCTCGATGGTCCATTATACCCTATTTTTTCAAACCATTCTGCTATCAAAATCTTGTGTTGAAATACAGCCCATGTAGACATTTTAGCCTTAGGAGAACAATGTTTTCTCTAGCATAAGTCTATAGGTACTGTTGTCTGAGTTTGTTCTTCTTTACCCAAAGAATTATAACCACATTTAGTGCTATATTCCCCATTTTTGGATTTGGCCAATATTATTCTATCTGGGTCCATTGATGGCTTTAATTTCCTATTCTTCATAGTCTGTTCAACTTTATTTCTAAAATCTTCAGATTCTCCAAGGTCATTGAAGGATTTCTGCGTCCAACCCAAAGTTGGGTTATTATCATTTATCTCTATATAATCCTTCACATATACCCCTCTCTTATGTTTAATCATCTCAATTTCTCAATCATTATTAAGAATAGTACTAAGAGGTGGACTTGCACTCCAAGAGTCCTCCAAAAATAAGACCTTACTACCATTACAAATATCCCAAGTAATATTACCTGTAATAACATTCTAATATTCTAGTATGAAATTTCAAATCCTTGATCCTTTGGGAGGAGAATAATGCCTGAAGATACTTAAATGATACCCCCATCTAAGTATTTGAATCTAAGAATTTTGGCCCACTTAGCCTCTGGATCTCTGTACATTTTCCATACTAATTTAGCTCCTAAAGCCATGTTTTGTTGTTTAATATTATTTACATTCAAACCCCCTTCCTCTAGTGGTTTACATATCTTATCCCATGCAATTAGAGATAGTCTCTTTTTGTCATTAGATCCTTGCCAATTTTTAATTTTTAATTTTTAATTTATTTCTTTTTCTATTCCTCTTGGAATACTTAAACACATCATTTGATAAATAGAAATAGCTGAGAGAACAAATTTGATCATATTTGTTTTTCCGAAGCTTGTTAACCATTTCCCTTTCCATGTTTCAGCCTTTTTATCAATATTCTCTAACACATTACTCCATAAGTTTGTTGATCTGTTTCCCTTATCCAAGTGGAGCCCCAAGTATTTGCATGGAAATTCTCCTATTTTATATTCTATAATCCTACATATTCTTTCTTGGTCATCATTAGATGTGTTTAAAAAATAGATTTCAGATTTCCCTTTATTTATTTGCAGTCTAGAGGTCGTTGAATACATATTTAGTATATCTCTAATTCTTCTAGCTTCTATTACATTAGCCCTAGCAAAGAGGAGGTTATCATCAACAAATTGTTGATGTGTACATGCCTCCACTTCCTCAGTTACCTTGATACCACATACCATGTTCTCATTCTTTTCTTTAGTTAGTCTTAATCTGGGGCTTCTGCCATAATGACGAAGAGAAAAAGAGATAGGGGATCACCTTATCGAATACCTTGTGTGATATTAAAAATACCAGTAGGGTTACCATTCACCATAACAGACATCTTTTTCCATGAAATGCATTCAAAGATTAAGTTAATCCATTGCCTGAAGAAACCAAAGGATTCTAAGCATTTGCACAAGAATCTCCAATCCACCCTATCATAGGCTTTTTTGATATCAATATTTATAAGCATGCTAGGATTATGGTTATGTTGAATGGTATGTATGAATTCTTGAGCTATAATCATCCCATCTAGTATGGATCTGCGAGGAATAAATCTTGATTGTTCCTCTCATATGAGCATAGGAAAGAAAATTTTAAGCATATTTGCCAAAGTTTTAGTTAATAGTTTATATAGTGTTTTGCATAGGGATATGGGTTTGTAATCATCCAAACTTCACGGGTTAAATTTTTTTTTGGTATTAAGGCTATAAAGGTATTATTTATTTCTTGGAGTATCCTACCTTAGTTTCTCATACCCTCTAATGCCAAAACAACTTCATCCCCAATAAAGCTCCAACATCATTGATAAAAAATTAGGAAATCCATCAGGACCAGGGGATTTCTCAGGATGAAGATGTTTCAAGGCATTTTCCACTTCATCTTTAGTGACTTTAGCATTTAATATTTTGTTATGTTCCTTGGTTATAATATTCGGAATTTTTTTTAAAATCTCATTTTGGGCCATTCTGTTCAGGGTAAAAGCACAATAATCTGTCAACCTTTTACAAAGGAAAAGGTTAACATCACCAAAACTGTAAAACTTCAAAGGCATAAAACTCACATTTATGTTGAGAATTTAAAGATGATGTTAATTGAAGAAATGTGTGAAATAGGATTAATTATATGCCTATAATTTTTTTTTAAAAAATTGAACTAAAATTAATATATTTTTAAAAATTTTTAGGTCTATTTTTCATTTCCTAAAAAATACAGTAAATCAAGGAGTTTACTTCCCGCCAAATCATTATAAGTAAAACATTATTTTTTCTTCCAATTTAAGAATATGTTTTAGATGACATGTATAGCTATTGAAAAAAAAAATAAAGAAGTGTTTTTGATCTATAGTTTTCCTGTTATAAGTTTTCAAAGTTGAACTTACCTGAAATCAACAGTTTTTGTCTCCCACCACTTTTCCCCTATCAAAACTATACCAAAAAATAAATAAATTACATATTATTGAAGAGGACTCTCTTGTCTAGCGTTTTCTATGATTTTAATTTTTTTTCAATTGATTTATCATTTTTTATATTTTCTAAACCAATGACTTCTTGATTGTTAAAATACCTACTTTCAATATTTTTTAATGATAACAGACTATGTCTAATTAAAATACTATAAAATATATATGAGGATATTCTTGACTCTGATCTCTACAAAAGGGTATTTTTGTATTTTTTGAAAAAATATCATTAAAAAGACTAGGAGTTATTGAAACGTCACTTTTTCTGAAATAATTTTATTTCTATGGTAATTGGACTCAAAGTTGTATAAAACATACATTTAATAGATATTTCTAATTGGAAAAGTTAAAGAACTTATCTAACTTAGCTAGAATGAATCTAGCTAGATTATATGTTTGACCAAAATTAATTTTTAGTTAGAAATACTAAAATTCAGCTATGATGATAAGTTAGCTTAAAAGGTGATAGATTATTGTGCTTTTACCCTTCGATCCTCCCATATTATTCAAAATTCCTTCAAAGTAATTAACTGCTTCTTCTATAATGTTCTCTGGAGTCTCAAGTATGGTACCATCTTATTTTTTAATGCTTTTTATCTTGTTGAAGTTTCATTTTTCTTTAAAGATGTTATGGAAGAATTTGGTATTTTTGTCTCCTCTAGTTAACAATAATTCTCTAGATTTCTATTTCTAATATGATTACTCTTTTGTCAATATATCTTCATAACTACTTAACAAATTTTTTTCCTCATTATATGTTTGTATATTCATCCCATCTCTGAGGATAACCTCATTTAATTCGTTTATATCTTTCTCTATGGTTTCCTTCTATTCAAATATATTTCCAAAATGAGCCTTGCTCCATTCTATTAATCTGTGTTTTAAATGTTTGAGTTTTGCATTTAAAATAAATGTTTTTGATCCCTTGAAACCTTTTTCCTTCCACCATTATTCTATATTAAGCATAGATTCTTCATATTTAAGCCACATTTTTTGAAATTTAAATGGATTCTTTTTGGGTGCTCAATCTTCTTCTAGGTTTAATTTTATTTGGAAGTGATCTGATCCTTAGTGTGCAACAATATTAGCTTTAAGGTTTACACTTAATTTTATTAGGTCCCAAATATAGAAGAACCTGTCTGTATTCTCAGTGATCAATTCAGTTCTAATTCTCCTATTTAACAGAGTATATGAGCCATTATCTAAGGGAATGTCCATCCCATTGATCATTTGTATCCAGTCTTTAAATTTTATCATTGTTTGTGTAATACTCTTAGAACCACCCAATTTTTCTCTTATGTCTAAGATAGAGTTAAAATCCCCCCTAGAAAAATATTCATATTTGGATAACTTTGAATGAAAGTTTCAATTTCCTTCCATACTATTCTTTTTTCATCAAGGAATTTTGGTCCATATATATTAATAATAATAAATTCTAAACTACTACTAAATTTTTTGATCTTATCCACCATCGAATGAGAGTTGGAGGTTAATAAGGTTGGAGAGATAAACCTTGGATTCCATATAAAGGCAAGTCTTCCAAATGGTCCTTTCGAATCCACACCTTTAACCTCCCATATTCTAAATTTTTGACTTAGATTAGTGTACCCCTCATCTCCTAGTTTAGATTCTTGTATTAAAAAAAAGATGTGCCTCTAGAGAAGTTAAGCTTCTCTTAAGAAGGCATTGTTTGTTAGGGGCATTTAAACCACTAACACTCCATGAAATAATTTTTAGGGCACCTTGGGAAGGTCCTTCCCCTTCCTTGCATTCAGAATAGATGTGATTTTGACCTGTCCTAAAGTTGATCCATCCTTTTGTCTTAATTCTTTAACGGATTTCCTACCCCTTTTAAGTGATTATTTTGGGTAATCTGGATTCTCCTTCCCGATAGAGGAGAGAGTGATGCCTAATTTCCTATCCTTACTGCTCTCGGTTTCATGAGCCATATTAGAACCTGGGTCAAAGTTGCTTTCACTCATTGATTCTATAACTCTGAGAATGAGCATATCCTCAGAATCATCGTTTAGTCCTAAGTAATCATTAATTTCTCCTATTTCACCCTAATCTAGATCTTCATTAAACCTATTGTCTATATTAAAATTAAGAATTCCCTATTTTTCTTGATTGCTTATTCTCGAACCATCCTCTATCTGCTTAGGGATAAATTGTAATGGCTTAGAATCAAGGAGCCTTTTTTGGTTACATTCATGTTCCATTCCATAATTTCCATTAGGGAGAAGAGAAACATTGCCTATATCATTCTTTCTCGATGGTTTCTCTATCACATCATTTTGATATTGAATAATATCTGCTATTGTTATGTTTTTTTTTTCTAATTCCATTATTTTTTTAATCCATTTAATTTTTAGTCTACTGTTTTCCTCTACATCACTGGTTTCTTCATCAGATGTATCCACCAGATCCTCATCAGTAGATATCAGATCCTTATAAGGTGTCATACTACATAAATCTAACATAACTTATTTCTTAACCCGAGATTTTTTAATCTTTATTATTGTTTTTTTAATAGTATTTCCAGAATTCTAGTTCTTTATGCTGATATAATCGCTATCTATCAAGACTTTTGTATTATCATAAAGTTCTATCATAATACCATTGTTAACTATTTTATGCTTGGCTTGTTTTCCTACAAAATTTACTTCATGACTTACTTTCATATTATGTGAATTAACTATTTTATGCTTGGCTTGTTTTCCTACAAAATTTACTTCATGACTTACTTTCATATTATGTGAAATATCAGATCTAACCTCATCTTGAATCAAATGATCCTTAGTTTTCTTATCACAGTATTATACATTAATAATAACAAAACCACCACAATCCAGAAAGGTCACTCCAGGAGTGATATCCATAGATTGTGGAAATATGGGATACATACATATTTCCCCTTCTTCAATAAGGATAGAGTTTAAAGATGGAACAACATATTCACTTTTAAAAAACTCCTTAAGGTCCGTAGTATAATATATTATATTGCATTTAATATCATGGTGAGGATTAAGCCATATTTTATGATAAATATTTCCAGAAAAGTATTCTGGTTTAAACTGATATGTTATTTGGTTAGCCTCAAATTTGATATGGCGTAGGGATACATTCCTATCATCCATTTGTATCAACCTTTTAACATCTCATGAATTAAGAAGGTTCAGTTCTAAACCTATCATTTTTCCTAGGTTTCCACCAATTTGTGTAATAATTTCACTATGTATAAGTTCCACAGGCATGTTTGGGATTTTTATCCATCTAGGTACAAAGATGCAATCAAACATACAAGATTTAAAATTAGGATTCCATTTTAAGAATTTAACTACGTGCCCTACATAATACATGTGATCATTAGACAATAATCTATTTTTAACAGAATCATCTCTCCATTCTAGAAAAAAATAGTTATCAACTAGAGAAGTCATACTTACATGTTCCCCAAGGGTTTCATTAAACCATAATCTAATGCCATTATCTTCAAACCTATGGCCATACCATTTCCCATAAATCCCTGAAGCTGCACAATGATTCATCAAGCTATCTGTGAAAGTAATATTACCTTCGATGATTAGGTCTTCTGCATAAGTTTTAGGGTTAATTAATTTCATAAATCTACGGTGCGAAGGAGAGAATAACCCACCATTAGAAATCTCTCCCGTATTATGAGAAGGAAAAACCATCCCTCTATCTTGATTTTTAGACAATAATGTGTCTGTTGGGTTTTGTCTATGTGGTGGGGGTGTAGGGTACAATTCTCATTTTATCTATGCTATTCTCTATATGGAGATGATTGAACCGATTATATGTGGGTAACTCAAAGGTATCTTTTTGTGGGTTTTTAGTTCGACCAACAATCTCATTCTTAGAGTGCTTAAATCTCTAGGCATTTTGTTTATAAGAAGGACGCCAGTTGTTCTTGGTTATTTGATCATTATGGGCTATTCTTTGTGGTGGTGCTTAGAGAAAGATCTAAGGAGGCATGTCCTAGGGTTTAATTATTTAGATGAATAGCTCTGGTATTAGGGTTCATGAAATACCTATATTGGTAGGGCTTTGCTTGGATTGCATACCTAGTTCTATCAAAGAAAGAAATTTGGGCATTTAGATCATTTACCGTATTGATTTTTGTTAAATGATTTACCTGATGGGCCTTCTGCAGAGATTTGTATGGAATCCGCCTTTGATTTACCAACTGAGAATACCCAGGCTGAAAATCGTTACTCTGCTTGAGAGAGTCATTCCTAAAATACTTTGAGAACCAATGATTCTGCCATTTGCCGTTAGGCTCAAAGTAGCAATGCCATTTCTGCATTGATTTAGGGCATAATGAATGCTTCATTTCATGATTTTGGTCCTGCTCTGCCATTGCTCGCACATACATGATATTAGAGCTCTGTGTTCCATCGTTATTTCTTTACCCATGAGATAATGATTCTATTTTTTCATTCCAATTTGAAGATAAAACCTTATTTTTTATACAAATTGAGTTACATTTCTACAATAGCTAGATTCCTATCATTTTTTTATTCTTGGTAGATTTCCATTATCTATGTTATAGATGAGTCTTTATTTTTTATTCTAAGAAAAGTCACTTTATTTTTTTTTTAAATTTCTTCCATGGCTATTTTTCATTACATTTTACTCACAAGGAATTTTAGTATTTGTTTCCATGTATATTAATAAATATTTGATAGATGCTACTCATTGAATTATTTTCTTATATGAAGCACTTGATATGAGGAGAGAACATAATAATGCACATTTTATTTTCTTCGTTTCTTTTCTTAGTATTTGAATATTTAGTTTCATTTAATTTTTACTAAATTCTACTTTACCATATATTTTAAAAGTAGTTCACAGAAAATTCAAATTGAAAATAAAATATAATGTTAAAAATATTTATCTTACACTTAATTCTTTTGTTCGAGGCTTGTTTTTACAAGAATATTCTAATGAATAACAAACATTTTACATGTTGTGTAAAAATTGACAAATAACTTTATCCTAGCTTAATTCTCTCTTCATATATACATATAAACTTTCTCATTTATCATTTTACAAATCTCATCATTTAAGATCAAATATGTCAATGTGGAATTGACCCTTGAGAGAGTGAGAAGGAAATGTCTGGGTTTTCTCCACGCGATGGGCCCAGTTTAACACCAGCCAGTTTCAACTTTCAATGATACAGACATTCATCAGTTTAATCCAAGAGCAAAGAAATGTATTATATAATTTGATCACAGTCTAAACCTGGGAGTACTTTTAAATGATAACTCATTACATTTTTTGAAGTCATTGGTCCCAAACGTGATTTGACTGAGTTTTTACAGTATTATGCATTTTTTTCTTCTAATGATGAGGGCTGAACAATATATACTTTGTCTTCCACTGCATGCTACTTTGCATAAAATACAAACCCTAAATTCAATGCAACTGAGCGAAGTGTTATGATCTAATTTCTGGGCTCTTTAGTCTTAAGAAAGAGCAGAGAACAGATTGGGTAAATCATTTCCTGAATGGGTGTAATTTCTTAAAGAGCTGCTTCATGTTCACAGCACTCCCTGCAAAGGACGTGCACCCTGAAAATTCATCTTGTGATTCACAAGAACAAGAAAATGGCGATAGGAAGAAGAAGATGTAAAAAACAAGTGGTGGGAGTTAAATCCAAGCTCCCTAGTCTCTAATCTCGCCTCTAGTCTACTCTATATAGAACTTGCAGTTGTGGGAGTTAAATTTGATATGTAATAGATATGTTTTAAAGCTAGTAAGAAGTGTTTTTAGTTTCATGTATGATTATTGGGATGGAACTGCTTTTTGTAGCCTTTAGAAATCTCTGCATATAGCTTAGCAATAGTTATATGATTTATGGATCTTAAATAAGTAAATTTTCAATTTATATATTATTTATTTCAGTTGGTGGTTTGTTACGACTCGACTTATGAGACTCTTCTATTTTAGACTTATCATACAACTTTTTGGACTTTTGTTGACCTAGTCGATATGTTTAGACTATGTCGCTACTTTTGTCATTATGTTTTCTAGTGTTAGATCTTTTGTCGATGTTCTGGTTGATCATATTTTGACTTTACAATGAAATGATGATACTAGATGATGATTAATTTGATCCCTCTTTTACTTATAACATGCATTATGATGAGATGTGATGATATTATGGAAAGACCACAACTAAATGTGTTGATTTTATTGATTATAGCATTAATAAAATATGCTGAAATTATTGATTAAATGTTTAATCGAATACTAATAAGTTGTTTTGGCTCTGAGTATGTCCGAGTGGATGCAGGATGAAGGCGGGGGTGTGGTTGAGGTAGAGGAGGCTAGCCATCAGCTCTAGTGGGTAAGGATGATCTGGTCTATGCACACACCACTTAGCGATATTGTCTATCCATGATATTGCTTCATATTTTCTCTTTATCTCTCTTGAACTTCTATACGTGTGATGTGAATGTGAACAAAATAAATGATTATTTTTGTGTGTGCTCATGTTTAAAATACCTTTGTGCATTTGTGTTTTGGGATTATATGTATATATATAATTTACTAGATTAGAAAGTAATGTTGCAGATATTTTATTAAATTATTAGTTTTATTTAAAAGTATTTTCAAAACGGTTGGATTAGGGGAGCAGAGGAAGAGTGGCTATTAAAGAGTCCATACTCCTCAAAATGAGGCATGCTCTTTTTCTCGCGGTGGAAAACGAAAAGAGATTCTTGAATGGAATAGAGTTTTTTTTTGGGTTTATACAAGAAAATAGAGGGCAAATGAAGGGAATTGGAGAATAAGGCAAATATAGATAGTATTCAGGAGGAAAACGGGAGAGGAGTTGGATCAAATACTATCATTCGAGTTGCAGCTGGAGGACTTTTAACCATATATTTAACAGGTTCCAATTGAAACCACTCTGCTAATTTCTCATATCTTTATAGAGCTACTCTGTTAGTGTCTTGGTAGTAATTATGTTTTCTTCCCTAATCTTCTAGTTGTTGTTGCGTATCTACATGGCATAGGAGAATAAATTTATCTGATCCACGCTTGGTCTTTGGAATTAAACATGTTGAAATACGAATAGGTCATTAAAATTATAAATAAATAGAACTGTCAGGTGGGTGTTATCTGCGCTAATCCTATTAAAGTTGTTATTCCTTGGTTCTTGACTCTATTACGGCCATCCCTATGTTCTTATATAACATGTTTTCTGTTACTCAGACTAAGTTTGGGTAAAGCTTATAACTTGTCTGTTAGATAAGAAGTCAAATCATTTCCTTTTCATTGTGCAAAATATGATTGGCAGCGTTAAATTACACCCACGTTTTGTCATGTAACTTGCACCCACGCTTTCCATGTAACTTGTTAGTTTGAGAATTGGTAAGGACTCTGCAATTTCCTTCTGAACAGTTTAAGCATGTTTGTTATGTTTTTTGTATTGGTTAGTTTCCTACATGGTTAAGAAACTCATTAAATTCCTTCGCGTTTTGGGTGTGAATCGCCCTGTGTTTTAAAATCCTAAATCAACGTTTTGCAATGAATATTAACAACATTCTTTTTTTAATTTAATTTATGTTTGGGTTTAGATTGAAATGGACACAGTATTGTGTGTGTAAGTAAAATATAGTGCCACATCTCTTTCTTTCCTGAGTTGCTGTCACTTTTTTTTTTCTTTTCTCTTGTGCTGAAATTCTTCCTCTCTCTCCAATATTGTACTTCCTTCATGCATTAGTTGAAGTTTTCCTCTTTCCACTGTAGGTGATAATCATGTTATTCCACCTCAGTCGACATCATCACCAATCAAGCTAGAGTGTGACACTTGTATAAATAGGTATGAAAATTCATTTTGATGACTGTCGACAATTTGGAAACTATTTAAATTGATGTGCTATCATGCTCAGCCGAGTCGGCTTACTGTGTGTTGTCTTTCTGATAATTTCTTGAAGACATTGTAGTAATGGAACATTTTACATATGGTTACACTTTGTGTATTTAGAGGACCAATATTGGTGTGAATGTTATCTTTCCTTTACCAAATAAAAGAGTTATCATCTTCATAATTTAGGAAAACTGCATGCGGTATGCTTCCTATAGTATATTTTATCCTGTTGAGAATAGATGAGCTATAATTAATGATTGATTTGTTTTTCTTGCATTTATAAGGACATTAACAAGATTTTATGAAATGCATTATGATAAATATGGAGTAGGTATATCTGAGAAATAACGTTGATAAATCAAGTGCATACGATCATCGACATATTAGTTTAAAGAAATTTCTTCTATATAGATGTGTGTATGATGTGCAATATTTTTGGGAGGGCGTTGAATGTGGAAACTTAGGGGAGGGAAGAAATGTTTATGTATATTGTATACTTCTATCTTCTAGTAGAAATCTAGAGATAAGCTACTTTAGCCAAAGCGTGTTGCATATGTTCTTTCTTATATGCTAATTTTTAATCCATCCCTCTGCCACTTTCGTGTTAGATCTATTGTTAGACATATGTATTAGTAGTATGTTCACGACTACACCAGATCCATCTGACCTTTTAGTGTTGATTGCTAGGCTTCTCGGGCAGGGTCAACACGTTCTTCATGTCAGGAAGAACCCCGAGGGAGCTAACCACTCCATGGTTACGCAATAAAAGTGCCAGAGCCAGAGTCCCATCTTGAGATAGCAGATTGACACATGTCAGATGCCTAAGGAGACATGGACATATAGATGGACACGAATCCAAGGTATATTTCATTTTGGTATACTATATCAATTTTCATAATCTTGTTATCTATTATTGAATACGAGGTTCTAAGATGTTATCTTGATCTCTGGCATGCAGGTCGACATCCAAATCACTGTGCATAACGCTTAAGGAAATAGATTATTCTGTATTTGACTGAAGTTCTGACGTGTAGGTAGACTTCCTTATTGTAATTAACATAACATTCTTATGGTCATGTGATGATTTCGACAATAATCTTGATCCACATATCTTGAAGATTTGACAATTTTAGAAAACATGAGTCCATCATTAGTAGAGTTTACAACTTCATTATGCTTTAGACGAATTCTTATCTTTTTTTTGGAGTATAAATTTCTTTCCACTCGGTTTTCTATATTTCTCCTTTTATGAGAGATTACATTGTACACGGGTACCTAACATGGCTATTAGCCAGGACCCATTATCTTTTCATTTTTTTACTTCTCCCTAAGTTGCAGTTAAGAGGGGTGTTAGTGTTAACAAGGTTATTATCAAACTAGTTAAGACAAGGTTTGACCTTTTCACACTTAGTTTAAGTTCATTTAGGCTAGTTGAGTTAGTTGTCTCACCTCATGTGGTGTAGACATGTGTCGTCCGTTGTGGAAACACCTTGTGTATGCACACTTGCCACTTGCTTTTACACTTGTCAAGCAAGCTACAAGTGTTGCACACTTGGAGGGTTAGTTAGTGGTTGTATCCAACAATCTCACCTCCTTCTCCTCGCCTACTTATGCAAGGATTTTTTCTCATAATCATTGAGCAATCTAACCTTAATACACTAGATAGACTTCGTTCATTTTTGCTTGTTTTTAATCTCTTTAGATTCTGGAAATTATCACAATTATTTTGCATTTGATTTAAATTTATTTATACTAAATGATCTTTTGAACACATTAAATACTAAATTTTACAAATCATCAAATCACTATTTTTGTGCCCATAGATAAAATATTGGTTAAAATAATTTAGACCCATTATTTAATCTTATGATAACATTAATACAATAAATTCCCCAACCAAGTGAATAAAGATAATTTTTTTTTATTGAGAGTGGATAAATCAAGTGTCGAAAGCCGACCTATAATTGAAAATCACAAAGAATGAAAAAAATCAAATAAATAAATTTTCATGATGCAATATTTTTATACGTTCTTGTATCCATGTTCTTTCTTTTTATTCACCTTTCTTTGAAAATTCTAATAATATCTTCCTTTCTTCTCCCCTCCCCTCTTTCTTCCTCTAATAAAATTCATTCACTATAATATAAACCCAACCAAAGTTCACCCTTCGATTCTTCTTTGAATTATCCTCAACTTGTTCAAACAAATCAACATTGAGAAAATTCATTTCATTATAATATGAACCCAACAAACGTTCATCCTCCCAATCTACTTTGAATTATCTTGAACTTGTGCAAGAAAACCAATATTAACAATGTCATAGAACTTAAAAAAATTCATTTTCTTTTCCATACCTATTCCTTTTTCACTTTCCTATTTTTTTAAATTTTTTTTATATCAACAACAGCTTGTTATGCTCATCCCTAACATCTTTTTGCACCACTTAATCTCTTCTCTACTGATACTTACTATCTCTTTCCTATTTGTCACATAGTTCCAATATAGTCATGTCATTTATATGCAAATTACCATCATTAGAGAAATCATATAATGCATTTATTACCATCCTTACAATCTTTATTATAACCATCATTATCATCTTTATCTTAGTTTTCTATATGTAAATAATTTTAACAAATCTATTCATTTTAAATTAATTTTTTATGTTAAAATTGTAAGTATTTTACCAATATTAAAATGATATAGATAAAGGTAGCCTTTTTTTTTAATGTTTTTTAAAAGTCTTTTGAAAAAAACTAATAAATAGTCATGGATAGGAACATCCTCTATAAAATAAATTATTTGTGCATTTACTTTCTATTATATTGTAAAACTCATCTAAACATAATTAATTTGTATATAAGATTTATACCAAATTATAATTACTTATTGAACAAATAAAAAAATATACTTACTATAATTACTTATTGCACATATTAATTACCAACTTCGTGGTGAAGTTGGGGTCTGTTGGTCTTAACATGCTGGTTACCAACTTCATGGTGAAGTTTGGGCCTGTTGTTTCTAATTTTTGGTTTTTGATTTTCAGAAAAGGGATTTGTTGAGGATCTGCAGACTCTAGTGGTGTGCTGGTAGTCTGGACTTCTCATGTTGGTTGTGTCTTCTTCAAATCAACCCCCTTGTTTTGGCTATTTTTTTAATAAAAAACAAACAAAAAAAAATAATTTCTATATATATTTGTAAAATCAATTCAACAATCTATTGGGTTCAGACATTCTGAAAGCAGCGGAAGAATCTAGAAAACACTCATGTATGCTAAAACAGTTTAACAACATAATAATCACACTCATCCCCAAGTGTCAACACCCACAAATCTTTGCAGATTTTCGGCCTATAGCACTCTGTAACACGATTTACAAAATTATCTCCAAATCAATGGCCTCTCGCTTGGGAAAATTAATCCCTAAAATTATCTCAGAGCAGCAAGGTGGTTTTGTCCTGGGGAAAGACATAGTAGAAGGGGCCTTCATTGCACATGAAGTGCTGCACACTATTCAAGAAGAAGGCCTGCCTACCATGATCCTTAAGCTGGATATGACTAAAGCCTATGACAAACTAGATTGGAAATTTTTGTCTGCAATCATGACCAAAATGGGCTTTCACATTAAATGGATTAAATGGATTCAGGCTTGCATATCAGGAGCCAAATTCTCAATAATGATTAATGGGAGCCCTTGTGGGTATTTCTCCTCTTCACAAGGGGTGAGACAAGGGGACTCTATCTCCCCATTCTTGTTCATCATCCTAGCAGAGGGTCTCAGCAGGCTCATTGCCCATAAAAATCCTTCAGGTTTGTGGGAGGGTATTAACATTAGGCAATCACATCTCTCCATTTCACACACCCTATTTTAAATGATTCATTACTCTTTGGAAAAGGTTGTGTTAAAGAGGTTGTAGTTATTAAAGATACTCTGGCAGAATACTGTGAGGCCTCAGGCCAAAAGCTAAATGAAACAAAGTCAAAAAATTTCCTCTTCAACATCAATCCCAAAGCTGCCAAAATCACTCAACGAACCTTAGGCTTCTCGGCAGCTAAAACCCCTTGTAAATACCTGGGCATTCCTTTCTTCCAGGGCAAAGCAAAATCAGCTTTCTAGGATGGAGTGGTAACAAGCATCAGGGAAAGGATCGCTTTGTGGAAAGCTAGATGGCTATCTCTTGCAGGTAGAATCCTCCTCCTAGTAAAGTCAGTTCTACGCTCAATACCAAATTAGACAATGTCTGTCATCCTTGCCCCCCCAGGGGTGATGAAGAAAATCTCAAAGTGCCTAAAGGATTTCATTTGGAAAGGGAACATTGACAATAAAGTAAAGATCCCCCTGGTTTCCTGGAAAAACTTTTGCAAACCAAAATCCAATGGGGGCCTTGGTTTTCACAAAATTCATGAGAGGAAACTCAGCCTAGGAGCTAAACTGTCTTGGAAAATTTATGATAGACCAGATAGCCTCTATAGTCAACTCATCAGGGTCAAATATCTTGACACGGATGATCCAAAGAGAATCTTTACAATTACCAATCCTCCCACAGGTTCTGTTATGTGGAATTTTTTTAGCACCAACAAAAACATTATTCTCCCACACCTTTCATGGCAAATTAATTCAGGCTCGTAGGCATTTTTTTGGGTAGAATCTTGGAATGGATACCAAAAACTTTCTTCCACTCAACACCTTCAAACCGCCAGATCAGTGCTTGAACAAAATTGGGGAGTTAAGGTTCAGGACTACTTCACTCTACAAGATGGAAAGTATAAATGGAAGGATTTCTCCCACCTCCCAATTCCCCCAAATGAAAAATCAGAGCTTCAAAACATATTAAGGTACAGATTCCTATCCATTAGTGGGGAGAAGGACCAGTTTTTATGGACAAAGAGTAACTCAGGTAAGTATGCCGTTAAAGAGGGGTACAACTCATTGGTAAATATACCAAACCAAAACCTCCCCATTCACAAATTCGCATGGCACAATGCAATCCTGCCCAAAATTGGTGTGTTTACATGTCTCCCCATACAAGACAGGATATTAACAAGCTCAAGATTAAAGAGGCTAGGGATCATGGACTCCTTCCCATGCACATTATGTGGTACTGTAGAAGAAGACACAGACCATCTCTTGGTTGGCTGTGACTTTGCCCAAAATGTATGGAAATGGAGCATAAACAAACTAGGGTGCCAGGGCCCCCTCCATAAATCTTTGAAGTTGATGCTACTCCAATGGCCCCTTCTCCACCAAGAGACTTTTTTCTCCAGTATTTGGCAAGTAACTCTGATGGCAGTAATTTGGAGCATATGGTGGGACAGAAATAAAAGAATCTCTCGACACCAAACTTCTCAGGTGGAACAGGTATATATCATGGTTGAAAAAAGTATCTCTGAAATGGTGAATGCTCATGTGGAAAAAACTAAGAAACTCTCATCCACATTCTCATCTTTTGATAATGGAATTCTGAATAATTGGAAATAGATCCACATTCCATTCCGTGGAGTCTTGATAGGAAGAATGCCCAAACAACAGATCAGAAAATATTATAAATGGAGACCTCTAGAAGGTAAACTAATTAAACTAAATTTTGATGGTGCATGTAAAGGCAATCCTGGGAAATTAGGTGCGGGCTTTGTCTTGAGGAGCTGGGACAAATCCATCGTTGCAGCTGCACATTACAACTTACCAGAGGGCACTAACAATCTAGTAGAAGCTAGTGCTGTTCTTTGTGGAGTTAGACTAGCTTTACGAATAGGGGTTTCAGATCTGCAAATAGAGGGGGACTCACTTATCATTATCTCATACCTATCCATGAAAGCCTCAGTTAACTAGGAACTTCAATATGTGCTTAAGGAAGTAACAAAGATCCTTCCCATATTCTCCTCATACAAAATCTCACATTGCTACAAGGAGGGCAACAAATTTGCAAACTAGTTAGCAAATCTGGGTGTGGATGATAGCGTGGCAGATTGGGAAATGGACCATGTCCAAGTACAGGAAAATGAAGTCCCAGAACTATTTAGTGAGAAAGTTAAGTAAGATTGCTCACTCTGGCTATCCAGCAGATACAAGTACAGAGAGGATCAGAAAATATATCTCATGTCGCATGTGTCAAGTATGATATATCGTTCCTCGATGGATATGAAATCAGGTTAGGGTACCAACTGAATTTTTTGGGACATGAGGCTCGTACACTCTCACGGTGTCATCCACAAGAGCTCATCAATACATACTTGGGCCTTTAATGCCCTACCAAGCCATGGTGGGAAGCTTAAATTGCAAAGCCAAGTCGCACAGACTATAGGTGAGCTGGCACCCTCTAAACCCATCTGAACTTCTAATCTACGCCAGAGTATATTAAAATCCATAGAGAGCTAAATATCCCCAAAATCTGAAACACGTGGGGATTAAATGGAATTGATGAATAGGACAGAACCACGTGATAGACATCATGCAAATTAAAGAAGAGAAGAGCTATTTAATCACCTAATCCCTCTACTTAAACCACTCCTCTGTTTATACAAACTTAAACAGGCTCTCACAGTTAATACAATGGGCTACCATGAGCAGAATCTATGAATCTATTTGAACGTCAAGAATTGGGAACACCCCATTGCAGGGCCATACGTGGACAGATAGATGGAAGTGATATTCAAGCCCCTACCGAATAAAATACTGCATGCCATAAAAGGCATCATACGTGATGAGGTCCTACTGCCAGACATGGCAAGACACATTTACCACTCCCAGGTCGTCTCAGTATTCTTATCTAACTAGTATGACATGCTTCATGACTACACCTTACTTTTAGATATGGCTAGCAAGGTACTTTGTATAGACTATGTATCGGCTGAGTAAATCCACCTTGCATTACAAAAGTATAAACTACATGGCTCTAAAGCATGGGTTGGGGGCCCTTTTCCTCCTCAGCAGCTGGAAGAGAAAAAAGAGTGTGCAAAACTGTATGATATACTCAAACAGGCACTGGAAGGGCGAGATCAGCTGCAGATGCGAAAAGAAGTGTATAAAATAATGGATATCCTCCCAAAGGGTATGGTGGCTAATGCGTTCTTGCTTTTTGAAAGGTTGTCTACTATCATTGCATATGTTGAAACTGATCTTTCAGTGTCTAGTTCTTCAGTGCTCTCTCCAGCTTCATCAAAAAACTCTCAAGGCCGAAGCAGGCAGCGGCTGGGGAAGCGGCAACTGCAGGTCTAAAGGTCCGCAGATCTGTACCCTGAAAATTTTGGACAAGCTTGGCCGAACAGATGATGCTGCTGCCAATACAGGCTGTATAGGTTAAGGGCCCCCGTAGTGGGCTCTCTGCAAAATTTTGGGTCTGTCATGTCCCCGGTCTCCTATTTTGAGGTATTGGAATTTTGTCTTGGGCTTTTATGTAATCCGTCTGTAACAAACATGCCCTCTGAAGTTCCCCTTTGTTTCTTCTTCTCGATGTCTCTGTATAAAATGTATATAATGGGCAATGATTAAGGGTTTTATTTCTGCTTCTTTCCCTTATGAGCCCTTGTAGCAGTTTAAATTTTAATATATTTTCTAATGGCACTGCCATTTTTGCCTTAAAAAAAAAAAGCCAATCTATTAAACTATTTGAAAAGAATCTTCAGCAAAACTACCACATCGAATTTAGCTTTAATGAAATAAAAAGAAAATGGAAAAAAAGGAAGGAAAGGACAGTGTGTCACCCAAAGAACAAGATTAAACTGTATTAGCATAGGCCAAACTACACTCAAGTTCAGCCCATCATGTTCAATAATATTTGATTGATTACCTATCCCTCACGCATATGACTTTACACCAAAAACGTTACTAGGTCCATTTGTTTTTCAACTTGCGTAACAAATGGAGTATTCAACTTAAAACTATTTGGTAAGAAGACTAGGTGTGAGAGTGATGAGAAGAAAACTGATGTCATACTTTTTCATAGTATGCCTATAAAACAATCCATTCAACTCATTTCTCTATTACTAAAAGTCCATGAACGATGTTAAATCATTGAGTCACACCATGAGTCTAGACAATTTAATTACGACGTTGCTGATTATGTTTCTAAATCCAAATGCATCTGATACATTAAAAATTCTTAAGAAGAACTTAACGTTTTCTTCCTTAAGCTTTGGCATTATATTCTTAAATTCTAAACTCAAAACTGTTTGGTAAGAAGACCAAGTGCGAGAGTGATGAGAAGAGAAGTGATGTCATACTATTTCATAGCATGCCTGTAATACAATCCATTCAGCTCATTTCTCTATAACTAAAACTCCATGAACTGTTTAAATCACGCAGTCACCACGAATTAATTAGACTAAATGTCATTACAAATTTGCTGACTAGTTTCACAAATTCAAACGCATCTGATACGTTGAAAATGCTTAAATTCATATTCTTAAATTCTAAAGATTAGACATTATTGAAAATGGTTTTTGGTGAAGATCTAATGTTACGCGATAGGAGAGGTACATCTACCGATCAAGTAGAGATGTGTGAAGTACTTGTCTCTAAGCACTATTTTGTTTTGCTAACTCTCCAAACACTTTCTTGATAACATTGTATTTCCACTTCTAATAGATTTCATAACACTTTATCATGCTCATATAAATCACTTTATCATGCTCATATAAATCGCAGAACACAAGGTCTAAAAAATTAGTGCTTGCACCAAAAAGTGGTGCAATGGGTACGCCAATAGTAATATATGTTGAAGAGCATGGATATCTCAATATGAATGAATGCAAATATACTTGATGATGTTTCATATACAAAATATTTGTACAATGTGAAAATTGATTAGCTAAATTTTATCTACAACAATGAAAACCTATAAAATTCTATTTAAAAGTCATCATAAACTCTAAAATACAAACCATGTTCCATATTTTAACTTTCTCTTATTGAAATAAAGCTATAAATATTCACCCATCAAATACAACAAATTGTCATAAAGTTGAACAATTCTAATTATCTCTTATTATCATTACATTCATTTAATTCCAATGAAAAATTAATCCTAAATAAAAATGAAGGTTATACAAGTTGTAATAACAAGACAAAGAGGATGAGAGGTGCAACATAGCTTTGTGGTACTAAAACAAAGCTCCATAGTAATAGCATACAATACCTTCACAATAACAATACATAGCTTCTTCCAATCAATTGCTCTAGATGAGCAATACAAGTTCAAGTACACAGGAACCCTATCAACAATACAATAAGTTTAAACAAAAAAGAACAGCCCCAAATCACTAACAAATAGAACAAAAAAACTTAGAGGGGCATGACCACAATAATCTCGTAGAAAATCTTCAAATAAGATCTTACAAAAGATGTTAATGAAGTACAATGTTAATCAAAACTTTAAAGAGCATAAAGAAGAAAACCTAATGTAATACAATGAGTTATATTTTCATTGACAATTTAAACAATGTTGGGGATAAACTTTTCTTAATAATGTTTTCAAATTACTCATTTTAAAAGTTATATTTTCAAATCATATTTATTTTAACATTTCCTTATATCATATATATTTTAAATTTCTTGAAATATAATTGACTACATTAAATATAATGTATTAAATATTAATAATTATTCATACCTTATTCCTTTTGTACAAATTTAACAATATAACAAGGAGTTTAAAATGAAAATAAATGTTGAAAAATAAAAGAACAATTAGAACAAAGATTTAGAAGATCTTGTTATCTCTGTTGGATGTGGATAAGATATATTAGATAGTTGACATATGTGAACATGAGAAGTGGTATATGATTAAATAAAACTTAATATTATTAGCTAGGGAAAAAATCTTTAAAAATTTGAAGATAAATAGTATCAAAAAACTAAATATGGATTACCTTAAAGAATTAACAACCTTATTTTTCCTACATTTGTACAACTTCATTAATAAAAAAAAATAAACAGTAATTCATTATTACCAAAATAATGATCAACCATAAGTTATATAAGTAAATTAATCAATTATAATCCACATATTGTATAGAATCCAAATTAATAAGTCTGAAGATGGGCTTGAAAGGTAAGACTTTCAATAAGGAAAAGGTAAATACCTAGAAGGTTTTTGAATTCATTTTATTAATTGCTTCAAGGTGATTTTAATTTTTCTTTTAGTTTGTAGAGTTCACAACCAAATTCATGAGTATCCACAAAGCATGCATGAATGGGATAAGATATTAAAATTCAAAATAATTTAGATGAATAAGTGGATGAAAATTGATTATAAGAACTCTAAGAATCTCATCCTTGTAAATATGATTTTCATGCTATGGTCATTATTTGTTCCTTCTAAAAAAAATTATCACCTAATCATGAAGCAAGCGATTAGGATAATCTTTGCCACACATCCTTTAAAATCTCAATATAATGTAATTATTTTTGAACTAAATAAATGAGTAACAATGTAAAGCTATAATCTAATTTAGAACCTTTTTTTATTCCTAAACTAAAAATTATCTAGGAACTCTATTTTATTATTATTAAAATTAAAATAATAAAAACATTAAATATTATAAAGATGAACATAAAATAATTATATTAAATTTAAAATTAAAGATTATTCTCAATGATTACAAAACTGTATACAATGGAGAAAAAAGCATACAACCATACAATGTTCGTAAGATTCTCTGATTTCAATACTCGGCAATTTTCTTACAGTTTTAACACAAACTTAACATAGGTGTGTATATTATATCAAGCGGAAAAAAATCAGTGATGAACTTAACTTGATCTAGAAGAAAATCTGATAGTATCCTCTACTGACAACTACCAATTATCTATGGCGACCAATTTAGAAATCTGCATTGACATAGTTTAGCAAAAGGCAACTTACATTCTAAGAAAATTCCAGGGAAGCAATGTTCCTAATAGTCAACTGTTCTTTGATCCTATTTATACATACATTGAATATACTGAGACAAAGCAAAGGCCAAGTATTAAATAAATATTGACAAATCAAATATATAAAGAAAGAGATATATTATCATACATCAAAAAAGTAGTTATGGAAGAACAGCCTTATAATGGCTAGAGCTGAAATAGGGGCCTCCACAAATTTTTGCTTGGCAACACCCAACAGTATGCCTCCAAATTGGGACACGATTTTGAATAAAAATGATGATTCCTGGCGAAAGTCCACATTGGGTTATGGTTTTATGAATATCTATACCTAGTTCCTATTCAATCTTGGTTATCTTCATGTTGAAATTATTTCTAAAAATTAATTCAATCATTTAATCTACACTTTTATTGTAGAAAACACAACCTAAGCCTATAGTTATTAATTTACACTAATTCATTGTCCTTACATCCTTTTGTAGGGCCTTTTGCCATGATTTTATCACCAAGAGTTAATGATTTCCCATTGATTGCCTGAGATCGGAATAGTGGTTGTATAGTAGACTGGTCTTGAGATAAACACTCTCCTGCAGTAGTT
This sequence comes from Thuja plicata, assembly GCA_018584345.1. Taxonomy (NCBI): domain Eukaryota; kingdom Viridiplantae; phylum Streptophyta; class Pinopsida; order Cupressales; family Cupressaceae; genus Thuja; species Thuja plicata. Next base: position 3,651,510 of record MU224413.1, read on the forward strand.
GCGTCCTCTGCGAATGAGCACCAGCTGCTTCAATCCGTTGCCAAAAAAGTTACGCTTCGCGACATAGAGACCAATGAATATAAAGATTTCCATGGCTCGAAGCAAATCCAATTGACTCATATTTTCTTCTTTCTACGAACTCTCTCGGGGAATTTAACCTGCAACCATGGATGTTTAAACTAGAAAATTCTGCATGCTGATAAGACAGTTAGCGGCGCCAGGCCAAGTTCTTTGTGGCCATTAATGGTTCCCAATCAAAAAGAGGTTGCAGTTATTTGACGCCTTACCATCTTTTTCTTTTTTCATCAATCGATGGAGAACACCCACCATAGCTAGTATGCAGACGTGACAGAAAAATTTGGCCTTGTAACCCCGCAAGATTTTTTTATTTTGGAAGTATTGACTGCATTTTTTAAGGCATTTATTTTCGTAATAGTATGACAATGTGTAGCGCCATTGACAAAATCTTGCACCTGAGTTTTGTAGCTATGAAATACATTAATCTATGCGCCTACCCCTTGGGTCTTTATTTGTCATTGAATGGTAGAAATGTGTGCCCTAGAAGTCTGAATGTCCTGTAAAAGAAATGAGTTGATTCTCGTCCTCTGTTTGAAAAATAGGATCTGCATTAAATCGTCTATCACCTGGCAACAATGCATTCCTTCTATTATTGTTTGGTGCATGGAATTAATTTATCCAGAATAGGCCTATTCTAGACTAAGGACCTATTCTTAGATTAATTAATTCTGAAAACAAAAGCTGGAATAAGATTTGGACCTGTTTGGTGCACCTAGAAGATGACTAAGAATTAATCTATTCAGTGTTTGGATCTCATAATTGAATTTGGTATAAGGATTTTTTATTTATTTTTAATTAATTTGAACAATATGTATTTTTAACATATTAAAAAATTGTAATTATAAAAAAACATTTCTTACAAATTTTAATTTTTCAACTTATCATTTTTGTTGCTGGTTTTTTAATTAAAATATATATTAAAAAAATAAGATTTAAAAAAAAAAAAAATTTAAAAAATTATGTTTTAAATAAAAAATAAGATTTAAAAAAAAAATTATTTTCTTACAAATTTTAATTTTTGATTTATTAACTTAAAAAAAATAAGATTATAAAAAAAAAGATCCGGACCCGACGGCTTATACATTTTATTGTAATTTTGAATCCATGAATAGCTTATTCTGGAATAAAAAATGAATTCCAGGTTTTTTTCAAATTAATTAATTCAAGCATTGACCCAAAAATGGGGATTAATTTTCTAATTCAGGAATTCAAAAAATGGCCATAAACGACAAATTACTTTATTGTTGCATTAAATAATTACTATTCTAGTTTAATACAAGGAACCAAATGGGCCCTTAATTCACATCAAATTAGAATTGAGAAATCCTTAAAACCTGAAAAACTATCTATAAAACTTTCAGTCAACAATTTCCGGTGTCGGCATTCTAGAGAGACACTTCAACGGTTGGTTGTTTCTCCCCATAGGAAGCCTATCGGCTAATTATGTAAAAGAGTTATACACACATATTTAGATAACACAGTTAAGTCAGAAGCTTTAGAGAAGGGGAAAATTTTAGCAATACTGGGCTTTTTGCTCCTCATTGCAATAGCCAAAGTTCAATAAAGATAGATACAAAACTTTTAGGCAAAATCAGGTTTAACAATAATTTAACACCTACAACATGCCTCTATACCCTGAAAACCTTTACTCATGTGCTTATAATAACAAATGAAGAATATAGAATGAATGTAAATCCAAGCACTAAAATGGAATATCAAATGTATAAAAAATATATTTTGAAATTTGAAAAAATCTTTCAAAATTTAGTCTTCTTTATAATGTGATGAAGCTATTCTTTGTTTTAAATAGGCGATTTAAAATTTTTTTGACAATTTAAAATTTATTTTGAAAAAGATGAAACAATCTTCAACTTATTGATGGTTTTCAAATTTTTAGGATAATTTCAAATAAATCGTTTATAGAAACTTACAAATTTGTCAAAATTTTATTTTATTTTGTTATTTACACATTTGTTCCTAGCCATCTTTGTAAATCTTTGGACCATCTCAAATATACCCGCATAATAGTATAAAGTTTAGATAGTTTAATCAAATTAACCAAACTCATACCTATAAGGATTCTAGGCATCTTATTGCTCGAAAGAGGTAACTTGGATGCTATGATCCAACAACTTGGACCTACTTTTGAGATCACAACTATTTGTTAGGGAGGTTTCCATTCTCCAAAATGTCAAAGGATAAACAATAAGGGAATTATTCCTTATATCATCCTTAACATACCATTTTACTTTATTTGACAATCATCCTTTTTACCCCACTAGCCATGTTTCATGCTTGCCTCTTCTCATTATTGTCACCTTTTCTAGAAATATGTTACTGTACAATTCCCCTTGTCCATTATGAGTCAAATCATCCATGAAATATGACATCAACTCTTTTTATTCATCTAACAGTGGAGGTGTTAATAAATGAAGCTTTTCTAAATTTACAACCAAATACATTTTCATATAGGGAGGTACATCAAGTTGAAAATAATTCTTATCCACTTTCTCAATAATTTGAAAAGGATTATACTTGATAGGTTTTAGATTCCTAACTAGTATTTAGAGTCCCTCTTTACCTATACATCCACACTTGGTCACCAAATTCAAAGTTGTATTTGGCTTGTGACTTCTTGAAATTTTCTTGCATACAAAGGTGAACTTGGAAAAGCTTATTTAATAAAGGGTCAAGTCTTATGGACATCTAGATCCCATTTTTATAACCCTTCTGCTTACTATGCCATAGACACATCAAGAGGACTAGTTTATAAATATCCATTACAACACACCTCAGAAGGTGACAACTAGTATATGAGTGGATAATCCTATTACAAGAATGTTGTATGCATGCCATGTTTTCACCCAAACTCTTTAAATAAAATTTTAGTTATACCCTTTTAGTAGTTATGCTGAATTTATATTTTTAACTTCTATATGTGTTTGGAAGATGAAAAATAGTGAAATGCTTCAAGTCAATGTCCATTTTCCTATATTAGCATGCACCAAAATTTTCCCCAAAAGTGAGTGTCTCTTGTTAGAGATAATTCTCATTGGAAGTTCACACTGAACCTATACATGATTAGAGATATAGTTACTTGCATCACTTCCCTTCAAGTTCTTCTTACATGTTATTTACGCACACATCTTACCCAAACACTTCACCATCCCAATAGATAGTCCTACCCACATATATACAAATTAGTAGACAACCCAACAAAATCTTGATTTCGTATGGTATAGTAGACATTAGTAATGGCTGGTAACTCAACCTTTTCGTTGCATGACTTGTGAATGCTACAATACTTCCTAGTAATAAATGTATACGTACATCCACGTACATGTAGGTACAATAAACAAAGGATTTAAGACTTATTAATTTTTTTTTACAGCAAAACAAATTACAACTCAAGTTATGAATCTTATACATGAATATAAAACTGATTTCTTGCAGAAATCATTACCTAGATACTTTTTAGAAAAGGCCATGTTAAATTAAATAGTCTTCATTTGACTCAAAATCAGCCACTTCTCCTTTTGGTCTAAAGGCATATATTTCCAAAATCCTTATATCATATTCATAATCTTCTACTTGACCTCTCTAGTAAAAGGCTTAATTAAAGTAAGATGACTAATTGTTGAAATAAGAGGTCATCTTGATAAGATATTAAATATCTTATTGGTCACATCTCATTTATCTTTTATCAACAAATAAAACTATTTTAGGATATTTATCAACAAATAAAACTATTTATCTTTTATGCAAGGATATTTATAAGAAGTGTGGGTTAGGGTTGTAGTTAAGGAATATTATAAGGCAATATTTTTATTAGATCTGAAAACTATTTAGTGTAATTCTATCATACTGAAGTTTATGTAATTATGACTCCAATACCTTGTGGAATTAGGCACTAATCAATGTTGTGGTGTCTTACTAAGTCATGTACTATTTCAAATCACCTAACCTTGTTATAAATTTATTTAAATCATTATAAACCATTATATTTTATGTTGTGTTATACTAATACCCATCTCATGCTCCAATTTAGGTAAGGATCACTGAAGATTTACTCAATCTGTAGTAGTCTCCTAATTATGTTGAGTTTATGTGATATTTTTGGTATTTTTATTCATTTCACAAGTTGGGTACAAAGGTTGTGAGTGGATTGAGGGAATCTCCCCCTTGGGTCTTGCAGAACCGTAAGTGAAGAAGGATAGTTTAGTATCCCTTTCAGTTGGTCCAGTCCTCTTAGGAAGTTTAACAATTAGAGTTGGCTTCTCTATAGAATTTGGTGAGGAGTGTACTGGTGGCTCTTAGTAGCATAAAACCCATTTTGTGGAACTAACAAGATTGCAACTCTATTTGAGACTAATTACAAAATTATAGTCAGTATTTTTTTCCATTGTGAAGTTGCATAGAGTTTTCACCTTTTTTATATGATTTGAAGGTTGAGCTCGTGGTTTTTGTATTTATTGTCTATAACTTCCATATTAAGGTTGGTATTCAAGGATTATTTGTGAGAGGGCATTTTCAGTTAGTTGGAAAATTGCATAAATCCTATGAAGATTATCAAATATTTTATAAATATTAGTTTTCCCAAGTAATTGGGTTGCGACTCTGAGATCTCTACACCAATGCATGTATATTTTAACATTTGTGATAGTATTTGGAGGAGTATCTCATTATGAGTAAAGAAAGGAATACCATAGATTTATTGAAGCATCATCCATAAGAGAAATGGGAGGGTGAGCTTCCTATTGCTCCAAGAAAAATTGGGAGGAAAGGAAATGAATAAATTAGTAACACTCCCGCATCATGGAAACCTAAGAGTGAAAATGAAAGTAAGTCTCCAATGAAACCTGATCGTGAAAGTTCAGAAAAATCTTCTAAATTTTTTGAATCAGATAGTATGGGATTTTTCGATGTATTATTAACAACATCTATTAAAGAGGAAATATTGCATCATAATAAGGAAGTAACTCAAGTAGAAGTAAAAGTAACCAAAGCATGGTTTGTGTAGCTCCTCATTTTTGTTTTATAGAAGAGTCTCCTTATGTAGTTGTTTAGGAACAAGAAAATGTAGATCAGATTGATCTTGATAATACTTTCAGATCTGAGATAATATTGCAAGAACTAGAGAATGCCTTTGGAGACATAGATAACCTTAGAAAGAGGATCAGAGAAAAAATTGAGTTGAGAAAGAAAATGGAAAAGGAAAGGGAGTCTGAAGTTATGAATTATGTGATAGAAAGGGATATCCTGAGAAGGAATTTGGTTTCCCTTAAAGAAATGAGCTATGAAGAACCTAAACCACTTGAGGAGGGTCTTGTTGTGGAAGAAGTCCTCTCAAAAGTTGAAAAACCTAAGACCCAAATAAATTATCAACCAAAACAAATGCTTAAGCCTATTTTTGATAAAGGTAAACAAAAGGTGTTTGGGATACAGATCAATGAACAAAAATATCAAGGTTACATTCCATAGGGATTATCCCAAGTTGATATTGAGTTGGAGAGGGAAAGGAAAGAAAGTGAATTTCTTGCCAAAGAAATTAGAAAGGGCTGATATGGAAGCTTCCATGGTAGAAATGAGAAAGGAAATTGGTTTTCTAAAGCAGTCTGCAAACATTAACCCTTCTGAAAGTGTAGGCCAATCTATTTTTTTGGGTTTATCTAGTTTAGCCCCTCATGTACAATACAATGCGAGTGATACAACCATTCCATTGATCCAAAGTGTTCAAGGTCGTGGTATTGTAGCAGTATCCCAATTTGTAGCTAAAACGGTAGGTCAAATAAATAGGCAACAACTTGGGACAAACATTGGATCACATGTACTAGTGGACAACCTATTGGAGGGCATTTCCAAAGGAGACCTATTCAAATAGAGAGATATAGACAACTATTTTTTGACAAAATCCCACGTCAGCCTAACTTTGTTCCAAATGAGTTGAGTGATAAGATCACAAAGTTCAGTGGAAATAATCCAATCATAAGTGAAAAACCTCTTAGAGAATTCATTGATATGTTGAATGATTATGAGGTGGAAGATGAGGATGTAGTGATGAAACTATTTGTACAATTTTTAACTGAAGATGACAGGGATTGGTATAGGGGGTTACCAAATGGTAGTATTGGTTCATGGGAATAATTTGAGATATATTTTAAAGAAAAATATGGTGATAAAAATAATGAAGGTTTTATGTTTAATGAATTAAATAATATTAAGAAATCAAAATATTAGGCTACCACTAATTTTAAAATTAGATTCCAAAAGGCAATGTATACATTATTTGAGTTATTAAGATTGGAAGAAAATATATGCCTGAAAACATATCTCAATGCATTTTATGCTAAGATGGCCTATTTACTCAGAGACAAAGACCCTCATACACTAAAGGACACTTTTAGGATGGGTATTAATATTGAGAGAAATAGAAGAGCTTCAGGTAAGATTGGGAGAAGGTAAGATCCTAAAATTTTGAACAAAGGAAATAGAAAAGAACTAGACAAGCCCGCTAGATCAAAATCAAAAGAGGATGATAAATTTGATAAAGTGTAGAGTTCTCTGAAATATTTAAAGATAAAAAAATGTAAAGAATGAAAAAAATTTTGGACAAGACAAACCTCCATTCAACAATTTTAGTAGGCAACCAAGATTGTAGACTCACCCATATAACACACAATGAATGGTTGAGAAGCTAGTTCAATATCCACAAAATAATAAAAAGGATAAGGAAACACCTGACCCTTTGTAGAAGAACACTATAAATTCAAATGAAGACACTCCTTCTTGTATTTCTTCCCAATCACCTCATTCACTTGATTATTGTTCTATTGAACAATGGGTTGTTTTTGAGGGACAAGTAGAAGCTCAACAAGAAGATTTGACAGTTTCAAATAATGATAATGATTTTTGATGACTAATGCCTATTTTAAAGAAGTACATGTTGTTTCTAATTTTGATTCTTAGTAATGTGATGTTATTGATCATAGGCATAGGATTGGGTCTTATCAACAACAAGTGTTATCTAATAGTAAGTCCAATGTTGATGGTGATTTTTGCAATGCTGAACAAAGTGAAGACTTAGTGTCTTTGAGAAGACCTTCTGATGAAGATATTGATAGGATAATTGCTTCTATATTCTCCCAAGTCAAGAGTGATTACTTCTTGATAAACTAAACAATGGGCGAAGAGCAAGGGAAGGTCGCTAGCATGTTCATCAAAGAGCCAAAGGACACAACAAAGAAAAACAAAAAGGACATTATCAAGGTTGAGGAGGTAAAAATTAAAGGATGGGCTAAGAGGGCTAAGGTGGTAAAGCCAAATAAGGATGTTGCTTCACTAAGGGTGGAAGAAAGAGAAAATGACAAGTCTGCTAGGCCTAATGGAGGGGATTTGAAGTAGAAACAAAATGAAGAGAGCAATAAATCAAATAAATTTTGAGTAAATCCAGGTATGTCTTTTGAAATACAAGATTACATGCCTATAGACATGTTGCAATTACTTTGTCAACTTACTATTAAGGTTCCTTCATTAGAAATGACAAGAATTGATGAGCATAAAGAAAAGACACTAGCCTGGTTAAAAGTGTCCAATCTGTTAAGATTGAGAAAACAAGTAATTTTCATAACATAAGGGGAGAGGGAAGTAAAGATAAAAAGGGATACTTAGAGGAAATGGTTTCAAAGATTCCCTAAATGTATCTTGAGAGCACAATGAATGCATGCTTATGGAGTATTGATCCTTTGTTCTTAAGTGTTACCATTAATGGAAAGTCATTAAAGAATTGTATGATGGATTATGGTGCCTTAAATACTGTGATGCTAGTGAAGACAACAAAATCCCTAAGGTTGAATGTTGATACTACCCAGGGTAGATGTTGTGCTCTGGACTCAAGAGAATTTCCTGTAATAGGTACTATAAGGTCATTTTCTTACAAGTTAGCACCATTCTCTAACAAGGATATAAATATTAGTGTTCTAGTAGTATATAACCCTCCTCATTATGGAATTTTATTATCAAGAAAATGGAGTGCTTCAATGGGAGGAATTTTGCAATGTGAATTATCTTTTGCAACTTTTTGCATTGATGGTTAACACATCAAGCTTAAACGAGAGCCAAGAGTTTCACATATGATAGAATAAGACCTAGGTGAAAGCATGAATTATTTCATTGATGCTGATACAAATGAATTCATGATTAAATATTTTTCGTGAGAAGAGAAGGATCAGCTTGCACCAAAAAATGAAGAAATATAAAATTTATTAGATGAAAAGATCCTCTGACTATGTATTTTGATGGATCATGTTCAAAAGAAGGCTCAAGTGTAGGAGTATTATTAATATCACCCCATGAAAAACATTTAAATTTTCTTTTTCTTTTTCTTTTACATGTACCAATAATATTGCAGAGTATGAAGCATTACTATTGGGGTTGAGAATTGCATGGAAATATCGTATAAAGAATCTCAAGGTTATTGGAGATTTAGAGTTGGTCACATCCCAAGTAAAATCAAAATATGCATCAAAGAATAAAAGATTTAAAAAATACAAAAATGTAGTATGGGATGAGATTGAGAATTTTGATACATTTGGGATTGATTGGATGGAATGGAGCCATAATAAAATGGCTGATTTGGTGGATAGTATTTCTGTAAGGCTAAAGGATATTACTTTTTCTAGAATTTTAAAGGTGGTTGTGCAAGCAAGACCAACAGTTGCTGGAAACATTGAGAATCAATAGGTTTTCAATGATGATGATGATATTTTGAGTTTTTTGGAGTGTGCGGATGAATATGATGGTCATGAGATTGATTGAAATGCTATTTAGAAATAGTTGATGGAAATGAATTTTTTTTGGGGAACAAGGTAGTCCAATTGAAGACAAATAAGGTTCCCAAAGGTCTAGTTGTTCTAGAAAGGGTATTTGATAGTCAAGATACATAAAAGGCTACACATGTTTCTACACATCATGAGGATTTAGAGGAAATAAATATTGGAAGTGAAGAAAACCCAAAGAGGGTGTATATTGGTAAAACGATGTCACCTAAAGTAAGGGGAACACTAATAAATTTTCTAAGAAAATGCAGGCATGTATTTTCTTTGTATTATGATGTCTTGAATGCTTATAGAGAAGATTTTTTTCAACATGAGATTCCATTGAGTCAAATTGCCAAGCCCTTTAGCTAAAAGAAAAGGTCAATCAATCTAAATTTGGCACCCAAAATACAAGAGGAGCTTGTAAAGTCTAGGGATGCTGGTATAATCAAACCCATCAAACATTCTTCATGGGTGTCTAATATAGTACCTATAAGGAAAAAGAAAAGAGATATTAGATTATGTGTTAAATTCAGAAAATTTGAATATATCTTCATCAAAGGACAACTATGCACTCCCAAACATGGAGGCTATGTTGAAAATAGTCTCAAGGTGTGAGCTTATGTCCATGATGGATGGTTTTTTAGGGTATAACCAAGTAAAAGTCAAAGAGGGACAACAATAGAAGAAAAAATTTATTAAACCTTGGGGGAAATATGTGTATGTAAGGATACAATTTGGACTCACTAATGTAGGGGCAACATTCCCAAGAGAAATGGATGTTGTATTCTCTAATGTTAGAAACATGTTTCTTGTGATATACCAAGATGATCTAAATTTATACTCTAAGAAAGAGGAAGAACATTGTAAAAATTTGGAAAGGATTTCTTAGAGAGGATTGGAGTATGGAGTATGCCGCAAGCAAAAGAAATATGCATTTGGAGTGACTGAAGGAAAGCTACTAGGTCACATAGTATGAAAGGATAGTGTAAGGATTAACCCTGAGATGGTGACAATAATCGATAAAGTGCCTCAACTAAGAAATAATAAAGGAATCCAATATTTCTTTGGGAAAGTGAACTTTATGAGAAGGTTTGTGACAAATTTTACTAAGATTAGTAGACCAATATCCAAAATGATGAAGAACCTATGCAAAATAAGATTGGGAAGGAAAACCATCAAAGGATTTTCAAGAAATCAAACAAGCTATTAAGGATGCTCCAGTATTGGGAATGCCTCATTATGATAAAACCATGCAAATATTTTCATTTGCATCTTACCACACCATTGCAGCAGTTTTGTTGCAAAAGAACTCAAAGACTTTTGAACAACCCATTCCATTTTTTAGTAAATCATTGCAGTTTGTAGAGTTAAAATATGAAATCAGTGAAAATCAGGCCTACGCACTGGTTAAAACTGCTAAATCTTTCAGATGTTATCTGATAGGAGAAATGGTTCTTTCTTATGTACCAAGTGCTACAGTAAGTAATATTTTCACTCAATAGTAAGTCTTAGAAAGAAAGTGTAGATGGGTAAAAAGATTTTAAGATTGAAATTTACATTACTAAGCTAGTAAGAGGACAAGGATTCGCCAAACTAATGGCTAAAAGTAATTTGGATAAAAATCAAATAAGTCTCTTAGAGGAAGAGCATAGACCTTACATATGTGATATGGATATCTATGAATCATAAATGGATATAGTATGTACTAATTAAAAAAAGATGCAGTGTTGACATAATATGAGTTATAACCAGAAGGTAACATCAAAATTGTAGGCTATCAAATATGATATAGAAGATGGAAAGATTTATTGGAGAAATATAGATGATGTGATGATAAAATGTGTGGACTCGGATCGAGATACTAAGCTATTGATAGAGATGCATAGAGGAGTATGTGGAGGACATTATATGGCTAAAACTACTACACATAAGATATAGAGAGATGGGTTTTGGTGGCCAACATTTTTTAAAGATGGACACCTATTTGTGAAAAGGTATGATGTGTGCTAAAGATTTACTAGAAAATTGTAATTCTCAGGGAATTTACCTTTTAGAATAGTTGATGTGCAAACCCATTTTAAGCAATGGGTATTGATTTTATAGGAGAAATAGTGTGTAAATCAAGTGTTGGTCATGCTTGGATTATAGTGGCAACTGATTACTTTACAAAATGGTTTGAAGAAATTCCAACTAAAAAGGATACAAGTAAGGTTGCCACTGATTTTCTGATTGGATATATAATAACAAGATTTGGGTGCCGAGAGAGAATAGTCTCAGATAATGTAATGTGTTTCAGATCTTTAGGAATATACACAATTTTGCAAATGTATGGCATCCATATGTCATATTCATCACCTTATCATCCACAAAGAAATGTTCAAGTTGAATCAAGTGACAAGAGCTTGATAAAACCCATTAAGAGGATATTGGAAAAGAATAAGAAGGCTTGGGATTCAAAGGTGAAGTTTGCAATTTGGACAGATAGGGTTATCATAAAAAAGGCAATAGGGTATGCCCCTTTTGATCTACTATATACTATACACGCTAGATTACCCTAGAATAATTTGATGCAAATGTATAAGTTTTTTCAAACATATGCTGATGATATAGAGATGTAGTTGAGGATTGAGGATTTGATGGAATTAGATGAAACCTGAAGGAAAGATAATGATAAAAATACATAGTTACAGATGCAAGTTAAGGACTTGTATGATAAGATAGAAACTGCAGTGAATTTCTAAGTAGGTGATCTTATTCTAATGTAGAATGCAAGATTAGAAGACAAGGGAAAGCATGGGAAGTTTGACCAAATCTGGATAGCTCCATACTTGGTTCATAGAAAGTGGGGAGAAGATTCCTATTTCCTCCAAGAGATGAAAGGTGATCTTCTTGAGCTGCTAGCTCACGAGTAGTTTTTGTAGCCCTACTTCTTATGAAGTGTTTATTTTGAATGAATAGTGGGGTACATTTTGTACATAATTTGGGTAGTTTCCCTTCCTATTGAGTTGTCTAGTCTAGGCATCTTTTTTGGGTTTTTCTCTTTAACTTGTCTGATCACCCATAGATTCAGAGATCTTTGTATGCCCACAAGAGACATGCATTCCCAAATGGATCCACTGATGGTACTTTCAATTCTTGAGATCATCATGTAAAATTTTCTAACGCCTATTTTTTACCTTTGTGCAGTGATTGGTAGGGCCCTGTTTTGACATTGAGAAATGTGAAGTCATGGAAATGCAAAGGGTTATGATGGTCTGACACTGGGAGAAGGGAAATGGTTTCTTAGTTGGGTTTATCCCACATTGGCTGTGTTGGGGAGTAACTTGTTATTTTTATACACTTGTGCACACATATGAAGAGCCAAAAGGGAAGGCACCTTTTTGAAGGAGTCTCGCTCGCGGGGCCAATGAACTCAACGAAAGTTGGAGAAATTTTTTGGGCCCGAAGTGACTAGATGGTGACATGATAGAGAGTTGGAGTGTGGAACATGGTAGGAGAAGAGGAGAGAAATTTGTAGGCCAAGGGTGATAGGTGGCGTGATATGGTGAACTCAAGAGGTAAAAAAAATAGTCACCTTTGCGGTTAGTGAGCTGAAGAGGGAGGCTAGTCATGTCCTAATCAGTATAAATGTAAGGAAGCTATTAGTGTGGAGAGCTATCAATTGGGTGCCATGTTTCTTAGAGGTTATGTTTAACGGCTTGTTTCTTGGTTGTGAGCTATCATAGGGAACCGTCATTTGGGTTGCAAGTTTAAGAGATGTTGCCACATGGATAACTGAGAGCTGGAGATGAACGGTGGTTATGAGCATGCTAGATAAAAGGGAATATTATCCCAGGGTTGGAGAGTTAGCCAAAGCATGCCACATGTCTGGGGCTAGCCATTGTGGATATTTTGAATAACTTTATTGTTGAACAAAATTTACCGTAATTATTTGATAGCTCATTTTACTTGATGCTAGTTGGTGGTCATGATAGTGGTATTGTCTTCAAATAATTTGAATCCTCAGCTTATGATATATGTCTTGTTTGATGGCTATTTTTATTTTATGGCATGGAACCACTGGGTGTTTCCATGTTGCAAGGACTTAGGGATATCTTTGTCTCCAAGTAGTTAAAGGACTTAAAATTTTTAGCTGGAGAGTTAGCAATTGAGCTTCTATTGAGATTTTTTTAGGTCATGCGATATTTTAGGGAACTGTCATTTGGGCTAGAAGTTAGAGCTTGGGTCCAACAAGTCCAAGTGTTTTTTCATGACCATTCCAAGGAAGAAATGAGATGTTGTAATGATTTTGATACTAACAATATTTGGTTGAATGATTGTGAACGTCCCAATGCGCCAACATAGGTAAAGATCAAAAGCCAAAATTAAAATTAGTTTTAAAAGAAATGACTGGATTCTTTTCTTGTCACCTATGCACAAAGTAACAATTAATTTGGGTATATCTCTGTTGACACACTATTACATAGGTATATGGTTATTGACTCATCGAGTGAGGATGCGATTGCCATTGATGGTGTAGGGTCTAATTGTAGAAATATAGATAGATCAGATTGATTTCTAAGTTTTCATTTATGTAGTTGAGACGTGTTGATGAAATCTAACAAAAAGGATTTATAAATATTGGTACAATAAGATAAGATGAGACCACCATCCTAAGAAGAATTCAGAGTAAAGGCACATAGATTATTTCAATATTTTACAGTAGAAAGTTTCATGTGATGGCATTTTGTAGACATGATGAGTGATTTTCCAGATGTCTCTGAAGCAACAGTATTACTAAGTAATTGACTGTGACTCAAGGTGCAACAAGGTGGTAGCTCCATTTATATAAAAGATTATAAACCTCATAACTTTTAGGTTGTTGGCAGTTAAGACAGAAGTGATGGATGACTAGTATGGTGTGAATTGTCATTTGTTACTCCTCCCTTGTTTTTATAAAGGGATTGTCAAGGCTTGTAGTAAGGGTTTTGAATTTGTAGTCCAAAATTATCTGTGGAGGAAAGGTTCAAGTAGAAAGTATCTAGGTGATTTTTGAAATTTTGTAATCCATTTACAAAGAAAAATTTGAGGGATTATGTGTCTTATTGTTGCAAGTTTTGAGTTTATAAGATGTAAATGAATGTATTGTTGATCTCTAAGTTTTTTTGTCTATTAGTGTCCCACATTTAGTCATATTCAAGGCAGGTTGGTCAGTCATCACTGTGACCAAGCCATCTCACTAAGGCCAAGACCAAGCAATAGTTATTGCCAAGAAAGTTAGAGGTCACCAAGTACTCAATGGATGTTGAGAAGAATGATTTCCAAGTTGCATAGAAGAGTTAGTTCTGAACAACAACATACAGTTATGATGAGTGACACAATATTGACTGAGCACCAGTGTTTAGTTATGTCAAGTAAAAAAGATTTTGTATATGTGTTTGGAATGACACAAACACCAAGGTAAACCATTTTGGCTAGCTTCTATGCACTATTTAATGATCATACACTGAGATTAATGCATTAATTATGTGCTATTTTTATGATCATGGATCCCTATGCAAGCCATGCAACCAATCAAAATTGGGGATGACTAAGTGGAAAAAGATGAAGGATCTAGATCGTTGATCTTGATCAGGATGGTCTATATATGAGATGCTTCAACCCTAATCTTTTGAGAGAAGTGTGTGTAAGTATGTATGTTTGGATGTGGATGTGAAGAGAAGAGATCATAAGTATATTCATGTTTTTCATATCTGAAGTGTTGACCAGACAGATTGACTGAGCAGAAAAGTAAAGATAAGAACAAAGATAAATTAGATTGAGAGATCAGTTAAGATTTGGAAAGAGGAGATCCATTATCAACATTTGTAGTACAGACTAAAGGATCAGGTACTAATACATTCTAGCAAGTGAATCAGGGTAAATCTTTTAATAGAGTGGTCCTAATAGCCCTTTGTAAATCTCTTAACCAAGTGCTTACTTTGTTACATATGTTTTAATCCTTTAACAAGGTAGATTATATAAATCTGAAAGCTCTTAATAGGGGAGACCACTCATAGGGTAGATCATCAGAATTGATCAAAACTTTGTATACCTAACATGAACACTTTATTACAGCAGTAGTGAAGATTTATGGGTGGCATCCCCACCCCAGTTTTACCTTCAGGGGTTTCTGGGTTACCAAAATCTTTGTGTTATGTGTTCATGATTAGATGTTAGATCTTTACAGTATTTTAGTTTATGTTTATGAATACATGGTTGAATCAGTTAGTTAAAAATTTGTAGAAGTTTTATAAATGTGATTCACCCCCTCTTTCAGTTACTGATTTCCCATATTAAACTTCAAACAATTGGTATCATAGCATTGTTCTCTTAAAAAAAATCTAACAAATTGAGAGTTAAGATACTTGAAATGGAGGATTATAAGCTAGGAAAGTTCATTGAGAATTAGAAGAATGATATTCAGCTGGTGCTGCACTAGCTTGAGATAGCTAGAGAAGAAT
This sequence comes from Thuja plicata, assembly GCA_018584345.1. Taxonomy (NCBI): domain Eukaryota; kingdom Viridiplantae; phylum Streptophyta; class Pinopsida; order Cupressales; family Cupressaceae; genus Thuja; species Thuja plicata. The sequence goes on from MU224413.1 coordinate 3,666,886, forward strand.
TAAGGAAATCCTTACAAGCTAGGAAGGATTTGGAAACTCAAATGAAAGATACTCGATATAAGGAAGAAGACATTGAAGGTCTATTTGGCAATGGGGATTTAAAGAAAGCAATGCAATGATTGTAGATCTATTGGATAAGAACAACACACTAAAAAAACAAGTTGAAAGTTTGAAGATAGAACAAGAAACTCAATCAATAACACTATGTGAGGTGATTGATTAGAAGAAGAAAGTTGAGGATGATAAGACAATGGTAGTAGAGGAAAAGAGAAAGATGGCTACCAGACTTGATGAAAGGACTAGTGATGTGTAGAAGCTCACAAATAGTCAGTTGGACATGGTTAACCAACTGTTATTTGAAAATCAAGAGATAAACAAAAAAGAAATTGAAATAACATATCTGAGATTTCAGAACAATCAACTGAAAAATGAGTTGAGATCTGAAAGAGAACTCATTAAGAGGATAAACAAACTGAATGAAGCATTGATATACTTTAAGGAACTAATGAGATCATGAAGAAGGAATAGTGACACAGCTAGACTTAGACATACCGAGCACTGGTCTTCCACTAAAGAAGGAGAATCATCAAAGAGTGGAGAACTAGGGAATGCAAAGCCAAAGAACAACAAGCCTACATGTTATCACTATGGGAAACCAGGTCACACAGAAAACATATGATGAAGCAAGAATAGTAAGTCAAATTATAAACCTAAATTAAATGGATATTGTTTTAATTGTAAGAAGCATGTACATCAAGAACATGAATGGAAGTCAAAGACTAGCAGGACACGTAAATCACCTAGATTCCAAGGAGATTGCTACAATTGTCAAAATTTTGGTCATAGAACCCAAGATTACAGATCCAGTACAAAATCCAAATGGACATCCCTGAAACAAGGCAATACACTAAGGAAAGGTAACAAATTCAATTGGGATTATAATACAAAGCACATTTGTCATTATTGCAATGAACATGGTCATGTTGCAGATAATTGTATAAGTACACATTTTAGAGGTAAATAAAAGATTTGGATAAATGGAAGTATGATTTGCTATAGGTGTCATAAGATCATTCATACCAAGAGAGATTGCAAGACCAAAGCCCCGAGACCTATTGTTGGGAAAATAAGGAATCAAATGAATATTACATGGAGAAAGAAAGAAAAAGCAAGCAATAGTGGATCCAGTGAAGCTGAGATCAACCAATCCAATGGATCATGTGATCACACTACTTCAAATTAAGCAGAAAGGTATGTAAGGAACTATTTTCTCAAAATCCCATATTTTACATGAGTTCCTAACATAACATGTATTAAAATCCATATCTTCATAAGTTAATATGCATTAGGAAAGATCTAAGACAAGAACTAAGCAAAAGAACTGTAATGAATATTTGATGTCAAGCATCAGTATCAGCACTTGCCGATATTTCATACCAATTGAGCTGATATGTCAATCGAGCATTAGTTGACCAAGTGTGAGTAGTGACCGAGTCACTCTTTTGACCAAGTGGTGTGTGATAATCAAGAAACTTAATCATAGACCAAGAATAGCTATTATCCACCTACAACTGAAGGAATCATTTAACAAAGCCCTAATCCGACCGTTTGAGGGTATTTAATAAATTCATGCATTCCATCTTCATTTCACACAACAATTTAGAGTTTGCAGAGTAGTCTAAGGTGATTCAAGATGTGATTTGAGATCATTTTGAAAAGATTCCACCTGTGCATCATCGAATAGTATTAAAATTTTGAAGACTAGTTGTTGCCGAGTTACACAGGGTGTGTTTCGTGAACCCTAACTTGCAAAAATGGTAGCCTGTTCATCTGTTGGAGAAAAAAAATAAGATAAAGAATTGATGAATGTTTAGTTAGTTAGGAGTGACGCGTGTGTACCACCAAAATTCCTAGCCATTCCTGAAACTATGATAAAAGGAGATCTTACGGGTGCCCTATCATCAATTCCACAAAAGGTAGTTATGATCCATGATGTGTGTATATGTTATATGTGCAAATTTGGAGAATTTGGAGACTTTGAATTTTGAGGGAAGCGTATGAAAAATTATGTGAAAATAGAGTTCTAAAGGCTGATCATCAACATATTGCTGAGAAAGGGTTACTCCATGCCCTAGAATTCCCACACAACTTTAAGGTCAAATAGATTAGGATTTAATTGAGCAGAGCACATGACATGTGTGTATGGTTGGAAAATGGACCAGTAAAGATCACTAAAGACATTATTCACTGAGTTATAGGTTATCCCATCGTGCAAGGGAAGCACATAATGCACTATGGGAAAAAGGAGGATATTGAAAATTTTACTTTGGCCGAGTGGAACGGATGAGGGATTGACAATTTCTATCATGACCGATCCATAAATTGACTTTGGAGTTAGATTAATTGCACATAAATTCTATCAATCGAGCAGATCATATAGTGCCCCATGTGTTATAGTTGATCAGGCATCAAAAATAGTAAAAATGATCATACCTATGATTTTGTCGAGCTACAGATGACTCAACTTTCTGAGAACCTATCAGCTATAAGGAAGGCGAAGAACTCTATGTGTATGTTTGGTTCCTTACTTGTTTACATATTCTTCTATGTACATAATAATTTGCCTATTGTAGGAGATGTTGTATGGAGTTAGGACCAACTGAAAACAATTTAGATAAATTATTTTATTTAGCAATTAGGAGAAAATTTTGATACTGTTATGGGAAATTACTTTGTGGAGTTTAAGAAAAAGATGAGACTAAGGAGCCGAATCCCATTATCACTAGTGGAGAAATATTATAATGATGTTTTCTTTCTAGTTGATACTGATAACACCTATCTGCAAGCTTTAATACTAAGGATAGCATGGCTAAGGTCATTACCTTATCAAGTAAACATAGGTGAAACATTTGCAGCTATCAAAACTCTACTTTTAGAGGTCATTGATAGGAAAGCTGAGATATTTGGTACCTATGAGGAAGCTGAATCTAAGATAACTTCAAATTTGAATGCTGAAGAAGACCAATCTAATGATTTAGAGGAAAGTGATTATGATGTGGAAGTGGAAAAAAAAGAGAAAGAAAGTGATGGTTCCCGAGCCATCCAAGAAGAGATCTTGATTCAGAACTAGAGCATAAAAAATTACTATATCTCTCAAGCCACCAAAGATTAAATTGGTAAAGTATACTGAAGGGATTAGCTCAGGGAAGAGAAAAAAAGTCCAAACTGAATATGAGTCGAGTCACCCTAAGAGGAAACCGAGAAGATAATATGATATGGGTAAAGATGAAGAAGATGAAGAGTTGATATAAATCAAGGATATAGCAAGTTCAAAGTTGAAAAGCACAAACACCCTACCAATGTTGATGAAATATGTCATAAAAACCAGAAATTAGTAGGTTTGTCAAGTTTTAAGTTTATTAAGTTTGAGAAGTTAAGAAAATGTAATAAGGATAAAATAGAAGAAGCTATGATGGATATTCTGGTATCATACAAGATGAAACCTTTAGAGATTGGGAATTTAGTCCCTTGTGAGCTAGCAAATAAAATTGATGGGAGATGGTAGCATGCCATGATGATAGAAAGGAAAATCTGAGAAGGAGCATTAGCTCAAATCATGCCAGAGTTAACAAAGAAGAAAAAAAAAACATTTATGGATCAACATAGGAAAAGATTCATTCCTAAATTGAGAGCCTATTCCATATTAAATAATGATATAGAAAATATTGTGTAGAAAATATTGTGTAGAAAGTAAAAAGTATATGGAAGATCATCTTTGGATTAATAGTTGACAAGAATAAAGATCAGGGCACATCTAAGAAAATTGTGCTTGACAACAAAGAAGACATCAATGAACCAGATAATACTGAGGATAAGACACATGATAATATTGAAGCTAAAATGATTCACATGATTGAAGAAGAGTTGAAGGAAGATCTTGAAGATGAGGAGAAAGATAAGGTTGAGGAATAAAAAATTGAGGACTTAACAGTTGATGAAGTAACACAAGGTTTGAATGCCAAGGAATAGGGAAATGAGGCACTCTTAATTCCAAATTTACCTATCGAGGAAAGCCTTGAAGAAAATACAGAGGGAGACAAAAGAAAAGAAGAACAAGCAGATAAGTGTGCACTAGATATCTCCAAATCACTTGAAGAAGTCACTGAGGTGACCAAGACTTTTGAGACAGAGGAGAAACATGAACCTAAGGAGGAAGAGGCAATACAAGCATTAGTACAATTACCTAATGTTTCTCCTCTGGTATATATTGAAGTTAAGAGTGATGACACATCTACCAAGAAGATACTCAACATTGAGAGGGAGATAGTATCAATTAGTGGTGATACTAGTATTTTGAAAGATGAATATAAACCAAGTAGCAGGTCACCAGAGCCAATTAAGAATAAATCACATAAGAAGAGGAAGGATAAGAGCTCTGAACCTACACTTGATGAAGTTACAGTCATTCCAAAATGGGCTACTAATAATTCATCTTATTAAGAGATTCTAATCTTACAAGAATTATTGAACAAGAGGAGGAAGCAATAAGAATTGATACGTGAACATAAAAAGGAAGGTATTACATGAGATTAAAGAAATCTTTGTTGATGCATTTTTGTTTGAAGACCTGAATGAGTAGGCACCTATCTTGGAACAATTGGTTCATATTATTCAAAAGGTGAACATAGATGACATAAATGTAAATGAAAAACTCCTGCAAATATCATAGAGAAAATTTGAGGCCAAGGTACTTGAGAAAATTGAAGAAAAGCTTACCGAGAAGTAGGTTGTACTTTCTGATCTGGTCAGCAACTTAGAAGAAGTAATAAATAATGTTCTCTCTTTGTAAAAGAAACTATGTGATAGTGAATGCTTTAAAAAGGAGAACCAGTGGCTTATTCAGAAGCTACAGATCAATTTGAAGTCAACAGGATAGTCACTGAGGATAGATTCAAGTTCAATCTCTTTTCACTTTAGTAGGTTGACACATTCCCAAGCGAGATTAGCCCAGCTTATGGATAGTGATGGCAGAATAAGGGTTAAAATGATTTAAATTTAGACAATGTTGATATCTCACTTGGAGGTCATGCAGAAAGAGGTTAAAGTGGCAAAGGAATTATCACAGAAAGATCCACCTATGAACATTGCTAAGAGTCTGATATATCTAGCTGCCAAGCTAGAAATCAAGTTTCAAGTTTCAATTTTCAAGTTTTGGAGTCTGTAAGGACAAGTTGGGATAATTCTTTAGCTATGATATTGAAGATCCATAAACCATTTTTGGATAAGTATGTTTTAACCCCAACAACCCCAGCAGAGAAAAGTGCAAGCGTGAAAAAAATAAGCAGAATATGTCATAAGATTCAATAGGGAAAATGTAAGTACATACATACATATGTTGTATATATAGTGAAGTCTTTAAGGAGAAATACTAAGTCAGATGCCTAGGGGGAGATCTGAATTCTGAATTCTTTTGAGTACTATATTTTAAGAAGGACTAAAAAGACATGACAAAGTGTTTTGTTTAGTAATGACAAAGGGGGAGATTGTTGATCTCGATGTTTTATTATCTATTAGTGTCTCACACTTAGTCATATTCAAGGTAGGTTGGTTGGTCATCACTGTGACATAGCCATCTCGCTAAGGTTGAGACCGAGTAGTAGTTACTACTAAGAAAGTTAGAGGTCACCAAGTACTCAGTGGATACTCAGTAGAATGATTGTTGAGTTGCATACAAGAGTTAGTTCCAAGTGACAACATAAAGTAATGTTGAGCGACACAGTATTGACCAAGCACTAGTGTTTGGTTATACCGAGTAAAACATATCTTTATATTTGTTTGGAATGTCACAACCACCAAGGTAACCATTTTTTTTTGAATTTTATGGAGCATTTAATGATCATACACTAATATTTAATGCATTAATTATGCACTACTTTTATGATCATGAATCGCTTTGCAAGCCTTGCAACCAATTAAAATTAGGGATGCCTAAGCATCAAAAGATGAAGGATCTAGATTGTTTATCTTGATCTAGATGCTCTATATATGGGATTCTTCAAACGCTAATATGGATAGATAAGTGTGTGTAAGAATTTATGTTTGGATGTGGATGTGAAGATCACATATAAGAAGTATATATGCATGTTTTGCATATATGAAGCATTGACTAGATAGAGTGGCCGAGCAGAGCAGTGAAGAGAAGAACATAGATAAATCAGATTGAGAGATCATTTAAGAGTTGGAAAGAGGAGTTACTTTATCAACACTTGTAGTCCGGACCAAAGGATTAGGTACTGATACATTCTAGCAAATGAATCAGGGTAAATCACTTAACAGAGTGGTCCTAATAGGCCTTTGCAAATCTCTTAACCGAGTGCTTACTTTTTTGTAAGTTTAAATCCTCTAACAAGGTAGATTATATAAGTATAAAAGATCTTACTAGGGTAGACCCCTCACAAGGTAGATCATCAGAAGTGATAAAAAAAATTTAGCCTTCACAAGAACACTTTATTATTGTAGTAGTGAAGATTTGTGGGTGTCATCCCCACCCCTATTTTACTTTCAAGGGTTTCTGGGTTACCAAAATCTTTGTTTTATGTGTTCATGATTAGATGTTATATCCTTACAACATTTTAGTTTATGTTTATGAATACATGGTTAAATTAATTAGTTAAGCATTTGTAGAAGTTTTATAGATCTGATTCACCTCCCCCTCCTAGTTACTGATTTCCCATATTAGACTTCCAACATGTATGACTAAAGATAGTAGTTGGAGAAAAAGATAATATAATTTATGATTCATTTATCTCCTCAGTATGAGTTTTATGAGTTTTGAAAGGAGACAAATCAAATATTTCTTTCCATTTTAGTGCATTGTTGTGATATGAGTTTATTTCATGCTTTGATATTATGGTCAACTAAGTGCTTGAACTAATTAATAGACTCATGAGGTTTATGAAAGGATATTTATAAGAAGTGTGGGTTAGGGTTGGAGTTAAGGAATATTCTAAGGTAATATTTTCTCAGATTTGAAAGCTATTCAGTGTAATTCTATCATACTGAAGTTTATGTTCTAATGACTCTGATGCCTAATGAAATTAGGCACTGATCAATACTGTGGTGTCTTACTAAATCATGTACTATTTCAAATCACCTAAACTTTCTATTTATTTAATTAAATAACTATAAACCATTATATTTTATGTTGTGATGCAGTAATACCCATCTCATACTCCAACTTATTTGAGGATCACTAAAGATTTAGCCAATCTACAACACTCTCCTAATTCTATTGATTTTATGTGAGATTTATGCTAGTTTTTATTCATTTCATACAATAGGTTGAGAGTTTGTGAGTGATTTGAGAGATTCCCCCTTGGGTCTTTCATAACCCTAAGTAAAGAAGGATAGTTTAGTATCCATGTTAGTTGGTCCAGTCCTCTTAGGAAGTTTCACAATTACAGTTGGTTTCTCTATAGAATTTGGTAAGCATTGTACTGGTGGCTATTAGTAGCATAAAACCCATTTTATGGAACCAAAAAAAACAATAAAAATATCTTATCACATCGTCTACACATCATCATCTATTCTCTAATTTAAAAATTCATCCTTCTTTTATAACAACTTTATCACAGTCGGCCTCTTGACCTAAAACATTTTACCCACCAACATAAAAATCAAATCCAATCATGCAAAAACCCATTGGTCCACCAATAGAGTCAACAAAATAATAATAAGGTCACAAACCAATTATTTATGAACATTAAATAGACCAGGGAACAGATCTAACCAAATTTATTCTAACTATCTCATGTTCATCCCATCAGTCCACTTGAATTTTCAATAAATTGCACATATATTCAAACTAACTAATGTGATCATAGACATAGGTAGATATATCTCTGTAGATGTTATAATAATGAACACACTCCTTAAATTTATCTCTAATGCCATTCCAATTTTGTATTTCTCTTACTGTCCTTTTCTTGGTTGATGAAAAATTAACCATTTCTTCAATTTGATCTTCAACACCATCGGTAGAACTAATCTCTTTCCTCTAATACATCGTGGTCCCATAAATGAAAATACCACAATAAAAATATATGATTAACACTAAGATCATCTTCACAAAATTCCAACAACATTAACACCTTCCTAGAAACAATCATTAGTAACAATGATTTCAGGTTAAAGGGGAGGGAAAACCATGTGATTGATTGACACCTTGGGAGGGAAATCCTAGACCAAGCGAATCTTGACTTGGTTCCTATAGATTGTATCATGTAGAGATTTTTTTCTATCCTCCAAATATAAATTGAAAATCTCCCGCCCACCATATCTTATAGAGCCCATCATCAGTTTAAGTGTTTTGTGTTGTAATTTCAAAAGTGCATCTTGAGGTATGTTAATGGTAATAATGGATGTGACATTTCATAAACTTAAATAAATGGTTTTTAGTTGGTTGGATACATAGGTAGTGATTGAGAAGGAAGTGTTGATGATAGGAAGCAATATTGGGCTATGTGTTTCACTTAGGTTCTAGAGAAATCCTGTGGGCTTGTTGAAAACAATCTAGAGTATCACTTGTTAGAAATAATTGAGATGGGGGGGGGGGGGGGGTTAATCAGTGGCCTCAAAAATTTTCCAATATATCAACCCAAGAACTTAGTACCAAAATATTAAGCCTCTAGTTATCTTCAGTCCTACAAGATGCATGCCTTCAAATAAACTTATCAAATAGCGTAAAAGCACAAAGTTGTGTCATGTTTCAGGACTACTTATCAGCACAGCTAAATTTGAGTATTTCTAAATAAAAATTAATTTTCATCAAACATATGGTCTACCTAGATTCATTCTAGCTAAGCTAGATAAGTGGTTAAACTTTCCCAATTGGAAGTGTCTATTAGATGCATGTTTTATACCAATTACCAAAGAAATAAAATTATTTTAGAAAATCAATGTTTCAATAACCCCTACTCTTTTTAATGATATTTTAAAAAATATTAAAAGCACCCTTTTGTAGAGCTCACAGTCAAGATTATTTTCATATAAATTTTATAATATTTTGATTAGATCTAATATATTATACTTTCAAAATAAAACAAGTAGGTATTTTAACATTCGAGAAGATGTTGCTTCAAATAAATAAAAAAAATGGTAAATCATATCAAAAAAATTTAAAATTTATATTTAACACTAGAGGAGAGAGTCTTCTTCAAGAATATGTATTTTTTTTTGAATGGTGTAGGTTTGATAAAGGAAATTTGGAGGGAGATGAAAACTATCAATTTCAGATAAGTTCAACTTTGAGCAGTTATAACAGAGAAAATATACATTGAAAACCAATATTTATTCTTTTCTGCACTAGCTATACATTTTATCTATTACATATTTTGAAATCAGAGGAAAAATATATTATTTGCATATACTTGTTTGGAGGGAACTAGACCCCAGATTTTTAACAGTTTTTAGCAATAGAAAAATGGACTTCAAAAATGAAAAAAACTATGTACATTCTTGTTCAAAATTTTTTAAAAAAATTATAGACATAAACTTAATCCATTTTTATACATTTCTTTAGTTTACATCATCCTCAAATTCTAAATACAAATGCCACCTTTTATGTCATTAAAGTTGAACAGTTTGCATGTTGTGGTCCTTTTCCTTTATAAAAGTGTTACACAGGTTTGCACTTTTACCCAATAACTATTGCTCAGAATTCACTATTTAAACCTTATTCTTATGTTTACCGATAGCAGTCTTTCATTTACTAAAAAAGAATAAATTTCTTAGTGTATACCGCTAAATCCATATTAGTTATGTGTAATGAAAAACACTAAAGTAATGAATCATAAACACATTGACACATGGATTTTTAACATGGAAACCATGTTAAGGGAAAAACCACTTGGGACTGGTAACCCAAAATTTTCACTCTTCTAAAATGAGCTCGGTGAAGTTAAATTAATTAGTTAAGCATTTGTAGAAGTTTTATAGATCTGATTCACCTCCCCCTCTCAGTTACTGATTTCCCATATTAGACTTCCAACATGTATGACTAAAGATAGCAGTTGGAGAAAAAGATAATATAATTTATGATTCATTTCTCTCCTCAGTATGAGTTATATGAGTTTTCAAAGGAGACAAATCAAATATTTCTTTCCATTTTAGTGCATTGTTGTGATATGAGTTTGTTTCATGCTTTGATCATATGGTCAACTAAGTTCTTGAACTAATTAATAGACTCATGAGGTTTATGAAAGGATATTTACAAGAAGTGTGGGTTAGGGTTGGAGTTAAGGAATATTCTAAGGTAATATTTTCTCAGATCTAAAAGCTATTCAGTGTAATTCTGTCATACTGAAGTTTATGTTCTAATGACTCTGATGCCTAATGAAATTAGGCACTAATCAATACTGTGGTGTCTTACTAAATCATCTACTATTTCAAATCATCTACCCTTGCTATTTATTTAATTAAATAACTATAAACCATTCTATTTTATGTTGTGATGTAGTAATACCCATCTCATACTCCAACTTATTTGAGGATCACTAAAGATTTAGCCAATCTACAACACTCTCCTAATTCTATTGATTTTATGTGAGATTTATGCTAGTTTTTATTCATTTCATACAATAGGTTGAGAGTTTGTGAGTGATTTGAGAGATTCCCCCTTGGGTCTTTCATAACCCTAAGTAAAGAAGGATAGTTTAGTATCCATGTTAGTTGGTCCAGTCCTCTTAGGAAGTTTCACAATTACAGTTGGTTTCTCTATAGAATTTGGTAAGCATTGTACTGGTGGCTATTAGTAGCATAAAACCCATTTTATGGAACCAAAAAAAACAATAAAAATATCTTATCACATCGTCTACACATCATCATCTATTCTCTAATTTAAAAATTCATCCTTCTTTTATAACAACTTTATCACAGTCGGCCTCTTGACCTAAAACATTTTACCCACCAACATAAAAATCAAATCCAATCATGCAAAAACCCATTGGTCCACCAATAGAGTCAACAAAATAATAATAAGGTCACAAACCAATTATTTATGAACATTAAATAGACCAGGGAACAGATCTAACCAAATTTATTCTAACTATCTCATGTTCATCCC